>JAVTVY010035785.1:0-152751 GCA_036873755.1 Hanleya hanleyi | reverse complement strand
ATTCCCATGTAATTTCTGCCTATTATCATCTTCTAAAGAGAACCAGAAAGGTAAGATTTTACCTGGATTTTTAAATTGCATAGCGTTCCTATATAGCAGAGTGGAATGCATCCTCCATTAGGGTTACTTCAGACTTTACTGATGACAGTTTAAGACCTCTTTCCATATCATGTAACTGCAGCTGAAAATTGATGAAGGTTCTTTTGGGGTTTGTATAAACATTGTTGAGAGCGCAAATGCTCTTCCGGCTGTAGACATGCCCAGCAGTGACAAGATAGTATTTTGCGACTATATATGACGAAGATTGTTTGTTGGATGGTACCGCTGAAGAGTCTTTCCCAGTCAGGATACTGGAAACCCATCTGGGAATGCCAAACTCCATTGGTGTCCACTGCTCGAATAACTGAATACTGCAATTTGTGTTCAGCATTCAACTGACTGGAATAAGTCGGATATCGTAAGATATTTTGAGGTTCGCAAAACATTACGGAAATTACAAAACGTCGACTTTGAAGGCCAAGCTGTCATATGTGGATGTCAATGAAGTAGAAGGGGCTGTTGACCCTTTCTGAGTTTGCAAACATTGATGGGAAGACAAAAACTTCTTCAGGTTCTAGTAGCAACAATTCGACGACCTTGCTGCTCTATGTTCCATAGACTGGATATACTACTTGAAAGACACAAGCTTCATTGGTGTCCATCAGTTACAAGTAGGTATCTCTGAATTTCTCTATTCGTAAAGGACGTTTTATCTTCAGATGGGTAAAGGGCCATAGGTCAGGTGCAATACAGAAGTACCAAAATAAAAAAAACTACATATACAAGAAATTATTCCATTGGCATGAAGTACAATATTATATTGTATACTCAGAAAAAATGTCAAGGCAATGAGTCTCGTGATTCTCGAGTAACAGGGTCGTCAAGTAGTGCATTTGTGCAAAATAGTTGATTCTGAGGTGAAAACAATTCTTACTGTTCTATGTAAACATATGAAGATAAACGATAACCAGAACCAGATTTGGTCTACGACTACATATTTGAACGCTGTATCAAACTGGTTCTGTTTATCGTTTACCCTCATATGTTTATAGAAAGAAATATGAGGTGTTTTCGCTTCAAAACTGACGATTTTGCACGAAAGCACTACTTCGCGGCCCTGTTATTCGAGAATGATGAGACTCAGTGCCTTGAAACCTTTCTGAGTATACAATATAATATTGTACTTCATGCCAACTGAACAATTTCTAGTATATGTAATATTTTAATTTTTGCACTTCTACCGCACATGTTTGGGGCCATTTACCCACCTAAACATACGTGGTCCTTTGATGGCGACACTCTATTCGTTCCGTGTCTTATTAATCATCTGAATACACTGTAAACAGAAAAAAACGCGCAGTGCCATGTATCAGTAACACGCTTTTGTCCCGGAATTTTTAACAAATGACGTATTCAGTCAGCAATACCAACGTAGTAAGCTACACTTAATGCGTGTTGCACCAGCGAGTGAGTGAGTGAGTGAGTGAATATGATTTAACGTCGTTTTCAACTATATTTCAGTCATATCACGACGTTGGGTCCTATTCCTTTTCACACCCGGGATCCACACAGGTGGGGTCCTATTCTTTTTTACACCCGGTAACCCCACATGTGCCTCAGTTAGTCGCATCTAAGCTGTCTGAGGAGCTGAGGCCTATTCTTACCATGACCTGGGGTGTGCACAACGATCTCCTAGGTCAATCCCCGGAAGCCCCACGTGGCTGGACCAGCACGTTAGGTGTAGCTGTTTAGATATGTTGTTGGGCCAACGCGTTAGCTGTTGCTGACTGAACGAGTAAAGTGTTACAGAATCCGAGACAACAGTGTCTTGTTGTTGTTGTTGTTGTTGTTTTTTTTTGTTGTTTTTTTTTAGTTTACAGTGTAATTCAGGTAGTTAAGTTATCCTAACCATAGTTGAATTATAGGAAAGAGATTGCATCACTCTCTGTCCACCATAGCACAGGTGTACACAGCCAAATTTCCACATGTTGGTACCGTGTGGTAACTGAATGGTAACCGCAAGAAAGGGCCCGGAACGGTACACCTCAGTACAGTACCAGTCAGTACTGATCCGTATCCACACAGTACCACTCAGTAACTGGTCAGCACCGATTGAATACCATAGAGTACCACAAGAAACAGAACTGAACAGTACTGCACGGTAACTGAAACAGTAACCAACCTGTTACTGTGCAGTACTGCTCAGTTACCTATTGGAACCAGGCTGTTGCTAACTGACATGTACTGCTCAGTTCAGTTCTGACCTGTGATTACCAAACAGGAACTGTTCAGTTACAGCTCAGTACTCACATGTATGGTGGGCCTTTCCGTGCAGTACCGTTCAGTAGTGCAAAGCTCAGTACATGTGTGTGAAAAATGTCTGTGTAGATGGATATATTTGATGTGTTTTCGGAAACAAATTTTTGAAATCGCAAACTTGCAGATCCGAATAATTCAGCAGCGTAAAAGTTCTATGATATATGTCTTGTACCCTTTCGGTGCCTCTTTTACAATGATCTGACGACCACATTGTCCAACTCGCAAACTTCTGTGTGTACGACGTGACGGATAAATTATAAGTCGTACTGACATCCGACACCTTGCCTCAAGTATATGCTTGCTTGTATCTATGTATCGTCCAAGAATGTACACCTATGTACAAATGATACTCCACTGTATCTACGTTCACAATGCCTGAAATATGTGACTTCTATAATCGACCCAGAACGGCACGCACAATTGCAACTCATTCACAGATAGTCTCTATTTTAAATGAATATTTTCATATAGGTATGTGTGGGTTTCACGGAATGACACAACACAATTTACTGGTAGATAGTATTTCAGGGGCGTCTCCGACCACATGGTACGAGGAATCGTACATTTATAATTACAGATAGGCAAAACATGAAACGTGATTGTTTAAACATGTGTATTAATATGTTAACTTCAATTTACATTTCCCCGTTTACGAACCAGCAAGGCTGTTCATTTGAAACTGTTGTCTGATAGGGTATAACTGACCAGGATGATGGGTGAAATACCTGCGTGTATTGACCAGAATTCACATGACCTGGTATATGTCTATATTCTGACTGCATTCTCGCCAAAGACATCCCAAATATCAATCTTGATTGGCTCCTCTGATGTTCTGTATCTGAGCCACGCTTTTAGTGTAGTTGTTCATGTGGATACCTTGACATAAATGATCACACGGCCTCTAGCACTGGCTTCAGCAGAATTAGATACAAATACCGAATAACAACTGATGTGATAGATCTGTCAACAAATATAATGTAAATGAATGAGTTTTGTAGCCGTCAGTTGCAACAAACGTTTCATAGCAAAATGGGCACATGAAGTAGCATGAAGCTCGCTGCCTAAACTTGGTTGTTATATAATATATCATGGTTATACCTGATAACGAGTTTATGTTATTGATTATAGTCCATGCGTATGGGACTGCCGTAATGTGTGATGCAATGGATGCTAATACTAGACAGGCCCCAGCCAAGAAAAAACTAACATTTTTTTCCTGTCAAAGTTTTCTCAGTGGTTCCGTCATCCTTGACTTATGCCCTTTCTATTTAGCTGAGGGGCCACCCTGGATTTGGCCTCAAATCCAATAAGGCGGCCAAAATCCAAAATGGCCATAGAAGCTTACAATTTGCTGCTCGAAAATCGATTTTCTAACCACAAACTAGGTTTTTTTCTAGTCCTACATAGTGTATGAATAATTAGTTAATTTTGGAATGATTTGTAATTGGTTCGAAAATTCAATATGGCCATCAAAATCCAAAATGGCGGCCAATGTCCATTGAGTCACACATTTTCCTGCCCTAATATGTAGAGATGGACCATCCTTGGTCCGAACGCGTCCTGTGGGGTGTCATCTTGTAGCTCTCGGGGTTTAGACCCCGATTTGAGGGATCTCCATGTCATCTGTGACGTCATCGGTGACGTCATCAGTACGAGTAGTAGCGAAAGCGGATATTTTGGAGGTGTGTGGGGGGGTGTTTGAGGTAAAGATGGTCCGAATGTGTCGTGTAGGCTGTCATGTTGTAGCTTTCGGGGTGTAGACCACGACTTGAGGTTTTTCCATGTCATCTGTGACGTCATCGGTGACGTCATCAGTACAAGTAGTAGCGAAAGCGGGAGTTTCGGAGGTGCAATGGAGTGCGTTTGGAGTAGATGACGGCCCTTTTGTCATTCAGCTACCTGGTAGAGTTACCTGTGAGTGTGAGTGTATGCGCGCGTGTGAGTGAGTGAGTGAGTGAGTGAGTGAGTGAGTGAGTGAGTGAGTGAGCGAGTGAGCGAGTGAGTGAGGCGTGCACAACGCCCTTGACGCGTCCCCAACGCCCGTATTAAAGCATGGACGCACTAACGACGGTGAGTGAGTAAGTGAGTGTGTGAGTGAGTGAGTGGGATCCGACTGGACTAATGTATCATCCGCTTTCATCATTTTGTGCTTGCGCAGTCTGGTCGTAGTATAGAAAGCAGGCATTTTGGGGATTCGTGGAAGTTTGTTGAGTGATTGAGGGACCATCCCTGGTCAAATGGACCGTGTGGGGTATCAGTGTGAAGCTCTCGTGGGTCAGACTGGCTTGTTTTCATTGGAAGTCGCGCCAATCTGGGCATGCTCAGTTGGGGTGTAGTAAGTAAAGTGGTCATTTTGGGAGGTGCGTGGGGGTCTGTTGAGTGATGAGGGACCATTCTTGGTCCGAATGCCTCGAGTGAGGTGTCAAACTGAAGCTTCCGTGGTGTCGACCATGACTTGAGGGGTGTCCCTGTCATCTGTGACATCATTCTTGACGTCATCAGTAGGAGTAGTAGCCAAAGTGGGAATCTTGGGGGTGTGAAGTAGGGTGTTTGAGATAGAGAGGTCCAAATGTTTGGATCGGAGCTCTTGGAGCTCAAAGCTTGTGGAGCTCAGAGCTCGGAAGTGACATCATCGCACGCATGTGCGCGTACCAGTGGCGCACCCGCACCCTGGTGTACCCTATACCCTAATGGCTATAGGGTACAGTGTGCACCACAGGTACGCGCACATGCGTGCGATGACGTCACTTCCGAGCTCTGAGCTCTACAAGCTTTGAGCTCCAAGAGCTCCGATCCAAGAGCTCTGCACATGGGAGCTACCACCACCACCACCGGGCGTTGACGGGCGTCAACGCCCGGTGGTGGTGGTGGTGTGTGGTAGTGTGTGCTGGTGGTAGAACTGGTGTGTGGTGGTGGTAATAGTGGTGTGTGGTGATGTCTGTACATATAGGGATTAACTCGTGTCCCTCATTATTCTGAGATCAGAATAATGAACTTCTGAATACACGGACAATAGCATAAGTGAATTGTGGACTAACCAATCAGAATAGTACTTATCGCGGACTACACCCGTAGAGCTACGTATAGGCGCGCAAGGCTTCAGGGCTAATTCACCAGGGCGTTGAAGCATTGAGCTTGTCGTTGGTGGGTGTTGCTACAAGATGACATCTCACACGACGCATTCGGACCACGGATGGTCCATTTCTACCCCAAACACCTTCCTTCACACCCCAAAAATTCCCACTTTGGCTACTACTCCTACTGAGGACGTCAGCAATGACGCCATAAATGACAGGAACACCCCTCAAGTCATGGTCTACACCACGAAAGCTTCACTTTGACACCTCACACGAGGCATTCGGACCAAGAATGGTCCCTCATCCCTCAACAGACCCCCACGCACCTCACAAAATGACCACTTTACTTACTACACCTCAACTGCGCACACTGATAACCCACACGATCCATTTGACCAGGGATGGTCCCTCAATCACTCAACAAACTTCCACGAATCCCCAAAATGCCAGCTTTCTATACTACGGCCAGACTGCGCATGCGCAAAATGATGAAAACGGACGATACATTAGTCCAGTCGGATCCCACTCACTCACTCACTCACCGTCGTTAGTGCGTCCATGCTTTAATACGGGCGTTGGGGACGCCTCAAGGGCGTTTTGCACGCCTCACTCACTCACTCACTCACTCACTCACGCACACGCGCGCACACACTCACACTCACAGGTAACTCTACCAAGTAGCTGGATGGGAAAGAGGCCGTCATCTATTCCAAACGCACTCCATTGCACCTCCGAAACTCCCGCTTTCGCTACTACTCGTACTGATGACGTCACCTCAAGTCGTGGTCTACACCCCGAAAGCAACAACATGACAGCCCACACGACACATTCGGACCATCTTTACCTCAAAACACACCCCCACACACCTCCAAAATACCCGCTTTCGTTACTACTCGTACTGATGACGTCACCGATGACGTCACAGATGACATGGAGATCCCTCAAATCGGGGTCTACACCCCGACAGCTACAAGATGACACCCCACAGGACGCATTCGGACCAAGGATGGTCCATCTCTACATATTAGGGTAGGAAAATGTGTGACTCAATGGACTTTGGCCGCCATTTTGGATTCTGATGGCCATATTGAATTTTCGAACCAATTACAACTCATTCCAAAATTAACTAATTATTCATACCCTACGTAGGACTAGAAAAAACCTAGTTTGTGGTTAGAAAATTGATTTTCGAACAGGTAATTGTGAGCTTCTATAGATATTGGCGGCTATTTTGGATTTTGGCCGCCATATTGGATTTAGGGTGACCCCTCAGCTAAATTGAAAGGACATAAGTCAAGGATGACGGAACCACTGAGAGAACTTTGACAGGAAAAATGTTAGTTTTTTCTTGGCTGGGACCTGTCTATACTAACGGTGTATGGGGTGACAACTTGTCAGGCGATCGTATGTCGACGTGTTCTAATTAATTGTGCTAGATATGCTAAAAGTACATGTTATGACAACCTTTCTGTCAATTCAGGTTAGTTAGCGAATAAAACAATGAACCTGTGGTTTGTCACTCACTAGCCTCTCCCCCTACATCACTGTACTGTTTGGAAGGTCCCATTTTCAAATCGAGAAATGACCAATCGAAACATCATTTCACCAGTAGACTGTTTTAATCAGCTCCAAAGACCACGTCTAATATATTCTTCGGAACTGTGCTAGTGCATTCGACTGCGGTCAGGTGTGTTGGACCCCTGATATGAGGATGATTGTCGATGTGATGTTACGCTGAGGTTAGACAACGTACCATTTCTTAACATTGGCAATGCTGTATTTTTTTTATTTTTTATTTATTTTTTTTATTTATTATTATTATTCACGGAGTTTTAGAGGCCATGATTTTTGTTTGCAAAATATTCTGAGACAATAACTCTTCAATTTTTGGGGATTCTTGGTATTTGAAATCCACAATGATACTTATTTTTCGATTTTTGCGGTATAGTCAATATTGAAGCATTGACCAGTACATAACCTTGGGCCGACGTCACGTGGGCAATGACGTCGTTTCGCGCCTTTCAGGGTAAAAGAGTTCTATCTCCGGACTGTTCTATTGGACGAGGTGCGATTTCAGTCGAGACCTAGAGTGTGACTGTGACAGACTTGAGTGCACTCTCGCCCTATATAGATAGGGATTGGCTTGTCGAGTGGGATAATAATGGACTTTAGAAAGTTTTGTAAAATAATTTGAATAGTTGGTAGAAATAGAGAGGGGATTATTGAGAAATCTGTGAGTAAATAATAAAATTAGGAAGTTGTTGAACTGATACAGAGGCAGGTTATTTAGTTGTTTCATTAAGAGATTGGATGGGCATATTTACCACTGGAAGTTATTGCACGGATAATTATCTTTTGTAATATAACACTTGGGTTGAGATGAGTTGAGAATCTGTTTTCCCATGGTATTAAATTACAGTAAGATACGAAAGAATAGAACAATGAATGGGCCCAAAGGAGACATTGACTTTTTAATAGTTTTTTTTCTTTTTTTTTCACATTTTTTATTACTTTTTCTGATTTTCTTGCGATTTTCTCCATTTTTCATTTATTTTATACAAACAGATTCTAGTTTATCGCATAATTTCTTCAGATTGTTGTCATTCCTAGTAACGTCGTCATCAATATCTTTATCACTTTTTCACCGAAACCCAAACAAAATTCTTGGAAATGTTTACTCTGCGGTGGAAACGCTTTCACCGCGGTGTGAACGTTTCCACCGCGGTGTAAATGTTTTCATGAATTTAGTTTTGTTTTCGGTGAAAAAAGAATGAAGAAATCGTGACGACGTTACTAGGAATGCTAGAAATCTGAAGAAATTCTGTGATAAACAAGAGAACTTTGGTAGAAAATAGTCGGAAAAATACAGAAAACCCTTGAAAACTATAAATATGTATCTCATGCGTGAAATCCCACGCATGTATCTCATATGAATTTCATATGAGATATATGTGTGATTCACATGCGATTCAAATATGGCAATGGATAACCTACATCAGCCTGTATCGGCAATTGAAATTCTTCCATCGTAGTAGTAACAATTGCAAAACCCTGCTTATCAGACGTGACTCGGTTCACTTCATGCCAAAATAAATTACTCATAAAGCGTGTCTGATGCTAGAGAATAAGTTTTATGTATCGCGCATGTGAGATCACATATGGTTCACATGAGGTGCCACTTTGCCTGTGTACAATGTTTTGTAAACTTGTGTCACTTATATGACAAGGATGCCTGCTTCCAAACCATTACCAAGGTCTCGCTGTTACAATGTAAAATGGATTGTAAAACGATGACAAGCAGTGTATCGTTTTTGTAAGAGAGACCAGTCATTCAGCGCCGTCTAATAATAATGAGAGAGAGAGAGAGAGAGAGAGAGAGAGCGAGTGAGGGAGAGAGCGAGAGAGATAGTGAGAGAGAGAGCGAGAGAGATAGTGAGAGAGAGAGCGAGAGAGAGAGTGAGAGAGAGAGAGAGCGAGAGAGAGAGTGAGAGCGTTCAATAATATTTCAGCTATATAGCGAGATAAATAATTTGATCTGTGATTTGGAGGAGATGTAGAAATCTGTATCAGACATGTGTCCTTTTTTTGCGGGGAAACTACTCGAAATGAGAAGCGTATTCTCGTATGTGGAAATATCCACCTTCTCCGAAATCTGGAATTAAGTCACGTTGTCTTTAAGCAAATGATGCCGAAAGTAGATATATACCGTGCCTATCTGGCCGAATATCCCGTAAAATCCTTGATCAAATACGGAGATTTGGAATGGATTTTCTTCCTAATTCCATGTGTGCAATTTGGACGTCTGTGCTGTTTTATTATGTTTACTCAGTATCTCCATAAGATGGGGAATGCTAATACACAAATATAGCGAATCAAGATATTTTTTATCTTGACAACTGAAGACGAGGCCAGCCGTCTTTGGATAAATTCATGACTTCGAAGGTTCGAGTTTCTGATCTGTCGCTCGAATCGAGTTTTCGTGGGTTGCCAAGATTATGCGTACTGCTATAGGGTACCTCACGTCAGAAGCATAACATTGCTGTTAAACATTCTCCTTGTTGCCTTGTTTTTTTTTGTTTTTTGTTGTTTTTTGTTGTGAACAACGTCTATCAGCTGAACGTCGGGCAAGACGACTGTTTATACGGGGACTATATAGGGTTGTATAATCAGGTATGCCTGAACGTTATACACGAGAATCCTAATCTGTTATATACGGGTCTGGTTAGCGTGGTCTATATCGGAATGTTAAAGTGGTATATACCAGTGTGGTATATACGAGAATCTCAGACATGTCAGAGTGACGCAAATTCTCATTCACTACGGGAATTCTGATGTGGTATACATGGGAATCCTAGCGTGTTATATACGGGTTTCTTAGAGTGGTGTGTACGAGAACCCTAGCGTGGTATACAATGGAATCTTGGCTTGATATATCCAGAAATCTTAGTCAGTTATATACGGATATACTAGCGTGGTATATACGGGAATTCTGGCGTGGCAGATACGGGGAATCCTAGCTTGGTTTGTACGAGCGTGCCATACACGGAAATCTTGGTTTGGTATATACAGTACGGTAATTTTTGCGTCGTTTATACTGGAATCCTAGCGTGGTATGTAAGGGACGATTCTCAATTCAAAATTGGAAACCGGTGAATCAATCAATCACTATCGATCAATTAAATCTCATTCAGAGTCGGGAATTCACCATATAGGTAACGCGAGTTAGGGGTTACCTATTGGCTATGGGTCCCATCGCATGTCACGTGATCGATCAGTTTCAGCAATTAATGAAATCCCACATTCTGAACAAGCTGTCGGTGCTTTCCGGTTATAGAAAACATATTTGAATTGATAAACCCCGGGTATATTTATTTCTCGCCACAGTGACCCCACACTATACACGCTCAATCAGGATTCTAATTTGGGAGTACTTAGTCTCCCATTATGTATTGGCGGAGAGATTTGTTGAATTGGCTAAACTGGCAGAAATCAGGAGAATATCCTTTAAATGAGTATCCTATTTGAAGATTGGAGTAATGAGCTTACATTGATACAAATGTTGGCATGTTATACTTACAAATAGTCATGTCCCCATAAACATCGGAGAACTGTGTTGAATAAAATATAGACACCACTGTATATGTCATCTAGAAAGTAAGTAACATTTATATCCAATTATTTTTAGAATGACACTTTCTTAAGAATTAGGCACAGGACTGGCCCGAGAGAGTGTCATCCTAAAAATAATTGGATATAATATACCTACGACCAAACAGACAACTAACGCACGTGATCACTGGGGCGTGAAATCAGTTATATGAGGCACTCCGCATTACCTTTCCGCGATGATTGACTGGGTATTCTTCCAAGTTCTCCACATCCAATGAATCTGTTTGATTTTTTTTTTTTTTTTTAATTCGAATCGACCAATCAAACATTTCGAAATTGGAATCTCTTCTATAAAACAAATCACTCGAGATAAGAAATTCTTAACCCAAGAATCAACAATATAACATGAAATTAAAACATCTAAGACAGTTTCTTTGTTTTTAGGACATGCAACTAATTATTTTATCTCAGAAAATGACATGACATGATAAAGCACGAGAAAGACCATAAATCCGTCTTCTTTCACGCATCGGTAGATCCTGGTGTACTAGTGACATAAAAAAGGCATGTCTCATCCGGGTTGTCACAGTCGCAGTTCTGTGCCTAGTTCATATTAATAGCTAATTAGGTCAGTGGTCATTGTTACCCGTGTATTATATGAATCTCCTGTAGCGCAACATATATTTATATTTCAGGTGAAGGATGTGGTGTGTTTGAATGGGTAAACGACCCCAGATGAAGCGCGGTACAAGCTGAGGATGAAATATTGGAGATGGGCTAAATGTCTCGATTATCTTAAACAGTGACCAAGTCATTTTCTCACAATCTGAATATTTCATTATTGAATTGAATATCTGGTATTGCGAAATAAAACGACCACATTTTGTTATTCAATCTCTGTCTCATTTGCAGTACCCCATCAGATCATTCTTTGCAGCACTGAAAGGCAAAATTACGTATACAGTTCTGTCATAAGTCATAATCATTCAACTATATATGTAGCCGTCGAAAATCATGATTCTCTTGATAATCCAGTGAAAATAGTTCAACGATATCGCTTATCCAGTAAAATACAACGATATCGCTTATCCAGTAAAATACAACGATATCGCTTATCCAGTAAAATACAACGATATCGCTTATCCAGTAAAATACAACGATATCGCTTATCCAGTAAAATACAACTACAATTTTCCTATGGGAGGCTTTTATACGGGATTCCATGCATGGTCTGATGACCGCATGAGAATAAGGACTGTCAGGTAGAGGCTATCGTTTGTCAACATCTTCTCAGCTTGACGGGCTCCCTTTTCGCCCCCTTTGGCCCCCTTTCGCCGTTTTCACGGCTGGAAATGTACCCCCAAGGTATATTCCACTATACCTGTATGCTGAGTAAATGAACCGAAAATCGCAGCATGCCATTAGATTGGAGCATTATCTGCTCAATGTCACTTTTATCACACATAATGACCGAGTTTCAAACACTTACGCGCGAAAAGGTGTCGTCTGCTCGTTACAAAACACGATGACGTAATAAATATGAGGCTACCGTTCATAATTCTTGTATTCATAACTTCTATATATTTATTTCTGGTCTGTCTTGATAGTTGTCATTTTCAACAAGGAAACACACCGGGGTATAAACGAGTGGTGAGACGGGTTGAGGGGTGGTGGGAGGGGGTAAACAAGGACATACAGTTCAATGGGAAACATTGTTGGCTGACAAGTTTGGTAGGTTATTGAATCCTTTGTTAAATCATGAACCCATGACGAGTCCAAGGTTGAATATATCATTCATTGGGATATTGGAAAGGCATTAGTTCAAACTGAAGGCCAAGATATGAGGATCATACAAACTATCTCCGAATCTGAGCTCGAGTCCATGATACCTAACACCATGAAGGAACCCACAAAAGAACAGGTACAAGTACATATATTCTTCATAAGAACACGACAGAGGTGTATTTATAGTGATACGACAGACAATATATTTATATTGATTTTCTTGGTATCTTGCTCCTCAAATGCATGTTACGTAACGGAAACTCAAAGTATTTTCTTAATTATATTATTATATTCACTTATTTATATTGAGCAGATATTTATAGTAAATATGATTTTGAGACCATCCCCAAAACACAAATCCTACTGTTGTTGTTGTTGTTGTTGTTGTCTTCCCCTTCTCCTCAATCTACATATTTTAACATTTACCCACATATAATATGATGTGCAATTCTTGTTCACTCCAACTGATAGGGTTTTCTTAACTCTGCGGCTTTTAGGTAATTATAATATTTTTTTACAAAAAAAAATGTTATATATATATTATCCATGCACACATTTTTTTCTATTTGTGTTTGGCGTTGTCTCCTGCTTTTTTCATTTATGAACTTTGCTTTTTAAAAGAAACCCACATGCACAATGACATGCCAAGATGCTATTATAATAATGCTATAATGTATTCAAATATGGAGGATATCAGTCTGTCAAATTTAAGCATGTCGCATAAACAAACACAGTTAAAGTAACTTCCATGCTCTAACCCATAAAAACCTGGCTTTACAAAGATGTAATGTTTCATATAGCCTAGAGGTGTTATGGTGTTAAATTATCGGATAACAAATTGATTTTTTCTTTGTCTTGATAGTTAGTTGCACAATTTGCAGGTTCAGGTTTGTCACGTGTACATTATTTTTTCCTTAAATCGTGTTTTTCAAAACCACTCCATGTATCAAGTTTTTAGTATCTCGTTTTTTTCAGTTCTATCGAATGTGTATACGTAAAAGATTCTCGTAGTTTCTTCTCCCTATTTTTTCTCAGCTTGATTGATAGCACGTTGCAGTTCTACCAGTTTCAGCGAAAGAAAACTATTAATATGATTTCTATATTTATCTGCACTACCTGTCTGTCTGCCTGTCTGTATCGTATGTAACTATATTACAGAAAACATACCCTAAAATTTAGAACGGCATTCCAGCTTCAGCGACAATGGAAAAAAATATCTGCGAAATCTGACCTAAGGCCCACGCTGATTGATAATTTATCCGTTACATATTCTAGAAAACTGAAGATATGAAACACCGTGTATTATATACATCGGATAATATTAAGGCAACCTATCATAGTATATCCAGTATATACCAGATAATGTTTCAAATTTTTATTTTTCTATGATTTTTAATTGATAAATTATCAGTCTACGTGGGCCTTAGGTATGACATGAACATTTCCTGTTGTTCCATGAAGAATATTAAATAGAAATAAATATTCATATAGGAAGACAAACGATGTGATTTGCATAGCTTACTATTGGCTTCACCTCGGTTATTAACTTAAACCAATACATATGTATATGATTCGCATCGCTATGGATATACATACAATACTATAATATAATATACATTTATACATGTAGATCTATATGAATTCATATACAGAAGACATAGGGCTATGTTACTTCTCTCTCTCTCTCTCTCTCTCTCTTACTTCATATCCCCAGTATATTCTTTGGTCATGCATTTACGAACAGTCATAACATATGAATTTATAACCATCCAACCATTTCCCTGCATATATATGATACTATATCATTATATATGTGTCAGCGTATACGTATAAGATAATATCTTAAAGTTCAAAGAGACCATTAATAATGCGGACACATGTTCATGTGTTGTTGTTTCTGCGTTTCTAGTTCATCAGTGATAGGTGCTTAAAATATCGCATACGGTAATCTTCTTTTCCCGGATATTTATTTGTTAAATATGAGTACAGCGCTAAAATAAATCTATTTCGTCTGAAATAGTTGTGGATATGAATATCCTCATTCAAAGTACGAAAATAATTTGATGTTCTGACATATTCAGTCACGCCCATTAATGCTTGACCTGTCTCAGATGTGTCTGGAGCTCTCACCTGTCATTCTGAGAACCCCTGTCAGCGCCCCGTACTCAACGCGCATGTGTAACAGGAAGTTCACTGATGAGCAATCGAGCTTTTGTACCACCGCGCCTATGTTATAGTACAGCATATAACGTAGCAGTATGGAGTTTACCTGTGCCCATTCATCTTTTTCCAGGTGAAAATGAGTTCTCGTCGATTACCGATGTCCGTCAAGGACTGCCTAGGATGGGTGAAAGAAAAACAGGTACGTCTGATCGTTCTATTTCGTAAATTATTTACCTGGCCGATAAATATGTCCCCGATTGAGGGCAGGTAAATCGTCAGGTGAGGCGCCGGGTCCTCAGCATTGAAACCTACATTCGGCTGAGCTAGCTTTGATGGACTGGGTTATTTTTAGCCCGATGCGCTAGCTGTGTAACCTAATACGGCAATTTTACGGCATTCTTTAGATGACACTACTCGAATAGAGTAGCACTTATTATTTCAAGCATTTGTAAAGTCTGTAGCGTTATTTGTTAGCCAGGTAAAATTTTATCATATCTTCTAAGCGATAAGTTGGATTGTTTCAAACAATGTTAGCAGGGGTGTCAGGTTAGCGCCCCAGAGAACACAGGCTGTCGGCTTACAATCACAATATTGGCCTTTCATACCTGTAAATGGAATAAATATGTGGATGACCTACTTTAGCTCTGTGTTATTTACATCCACACCTGGGATGTACAGTTCCAGGTATATGTTATACTATAGAATTAGACAGAGCGAAACACAGGCGCAGTAATTCATATCTATCATGATATATGACACTTTAACACGACTCGTGAATATACCTAATCAATCTTGATGAAAGCTAACTGAATATTTAACACAATATTACGACAATGTTGTTCATATTTTTGACGTCGACTGCGGTATCTTGTTTCTGGATCGGATATCCTTCTTATTTACCGAAGGTTAGCCTGAATATCAAATCCATCTTCTATCGTGTATCTATCATCCAGATATTCCGTCCTGGCCCACGATCACAGTATCAATTAGGTGGACGAAATATTATGATAACTTTTGATGGCGACGTATTTGACTTAATGCAAATTCCAGATGAAATTTATGTCCAGCTGATTTCTATTACCCTTTCTCCTTCCCTGCTTTCCCCAGTCATCTTGTCAGTATATGGCCTACATATTTCATCAAATTGGGTTCATATATACAATAATACTCTATCTATCAAAGCATTAAGTTTAGTTGTTCTTTTCAAGCCTAAAGGTGATTTTAGTGTCATGGAAAGATAAAATTTTAACTCGCTACCCTCGAAAGAAATTGGATATTTAATGACAACATTTGCATCATTGTTGAAATACTTGCAACGAATTTACTAGCGTACAAGAAATCGCTTGTAGGCTCCATTCCCAGGCACCTTCGTTTTAAACTTTAGATGACACTGCGATCAGGCTGCCCTTCAAATGGCCCTCCATGATGAAAGATAAATTAACACGTCGCGTCAGAATTCTGAAACGCTCTAGTTCAAGTTAACGAGAAATTGTTAACGAGGTGTCTGTTGTAGGCTCGAACTGCAAAGCTATAACGTTGATATCACGTGTGAAATGTCCGAGCATGTTACATTAACGAAGGCTGTCGTGACATGATATATTCGTGCCTGAAGGGTTGTCGGAAGGCTAATTAACCTAATGAACTAACAGGCTATCAAATATGCGTAATTTCCGGACAAATGCTAGTACATATATTTTGACTACGTCAGTTATAGCTGGTGAAACCCTACGGAATACACATTCACAGTCCCTCTCTCTTCCATCTCTTCCTACCGCGCTATTATGGTCTAGTGGTTAGAGCGTCCGCGGCGCAAGCGGGAGGCCCTGGGATCGATCTTGATCCGACTTAAACGATGGAACGTGTTGCTTTCTCGCATGTGGCGTTCAGCATTAAGAGGACAGATCAAGGACTGAATGAACCGGTGTCGGGTTAATGTGACTGAGCAAGTATCATGTCTGCTTACCGCATGTTGGTTCGGCGAGGAAGCACTATAAAATGGCGGCATTGGGACCGTTCTTTTCCCATGTAGGCACGCCGTCGTGATATGACGGAATAAATATTGACAGCGACGTTAAATCCTGTTCACTCACTCACTTCCTTTTCAGACGTTCGTAATTTAACGGCTTATTGGATTTCTCTAAAATTTCGAATTGATAGCTATCTATGGGGTCAGATGAAATAACCTGAAATGGGAAGAAATTCACGCAGGATATCTAAAACGTCGGCTAAATTCGTTTGATCGGGAAACTGAACAAGATTAACATCATAAAACAAGAGCCTAATTGGCACCATGGACTACGCCTTAAAACAAAATCGACGAGTTGTACGTGTTACAGGAAATTGCTGGTGAAAGTGTTAGTGACCTTTGACCTTTTGACCTCAGTGTTGGAACCCGACACAATGTGATTTTCAATGGTTTCTTGTGCTTTAATCCTCAGTGGCCTTGACTTTTGACCTTTGTCGATTAGCCACCTGCGGAACTGTACCATATGGACCATCAAATGCTTTTATGCTTTCACTCCTGTCGTGTGTTACTGTCGTATCTAAATAGTCGCAAAACCGTTTCTTACCCATTCCAGGCATTTTTCCATAGATATGGACCATCTATATCTATTCTGGCATAAAATAATGTGAGGTTCTGCAGTATGGTTTGTGTATGTGTTGGAGGCTGAACGGCCTTTTTTCAGCCAGAGTCAACTGCATATGCGTTGTCTCGGGTATGTCTATAATGTCAACATGTATTATGTAACACCTTGATAGATGAATGAAATGACAGGCGAATGAATGCGAAAACTGTTGGACTGGCAGGACGATACATTCATATGGGCACTCCATCATAGAACGTTTAAGCATTGAACATAGAGGTCACCACACCCTCGCGCGTAAATAATTCCTACATGGGTATTTTATCATCGTTTTCCTGAGCGTACGTGCACGTGCAAATCTTACTCATTCGCCATGACTATACATCTTATAAATCAGACAATAAACCGATTAAGTCACGAGAAACAGTTTTATTGATTTATATTGCTTTGCGTCACATATTATTTTTTGCTATTTCATTTATGTAGGCGAGTTGGATTTTTGTTGACGTAAATTCTAACGGTCACTCATTCATAAAGCTAATTATAGTATCGAGAAATATCCGCAAATCCTACAGTCGCCTGAATGAACATATAGACCACTAACATCCTACAAACACATCCGCTTATCTACTGATCATATGTAAATCTGAGTTTAAAAATAGTAAAAAAATAAAAGCAATCCTATCTAAATCTCTAATCTGCACATTCTATAAATATAACAACAGACCACTAACTTAAAATAGCACTACATTGAAAACATATGTACCGGTAGTATATGTAAACAGTTAAATATTTATTCAAAAGATAAATGTTGTAGTTATTTTTAACAACTGGAAGTTAGACAACCACTGTCCTGTGAATAGTCTCTTGTAGCAACAATATGACACCTCATATCAAACGTATATTGCCACACAATATATTTCGAAATTAGATTATTTGAAAGAACCAAAAATGATTTTCGTTTGAGTTGGTACAGTTTTGTGTTACAATGGAAATTCCTCCGTATAAATGCCTCACAAATACCAAAATGGATCAATCACATCTTCATTTTTATACAATTGATCATCACAATTCTTTGAAAAATTTAGTTTTGCAGCTTTTAGGAGCTTTTCCTATGCGAACGTCACATATCCTTTATGTGAGCAATTTCAGATGTGGTTACTATTGTGAATTAGCCAATATGAAAATCTCTAAGGTCAAGCATTTATGTAAATGCAATTTGTATTCAAATCACGAGATGTTTATTAGCTGCATTTGACTATCATAACTACCGTTAGTTATAATTCTCTCAGTTATTAGTAAGGCTTTATTTTATAGTTCATGTTTCTATCCCTTAATTGCTCCTGGGAAAGTACATGGTTTAGCCGTGTATGTATCGGAAATTGAGGTCACGCTTCGCTAATATTAACAACTATATCTACCTACAGTCATTTAAAGCACACCCCTTTAGATATCTATCGCACATCCACGTGATATCTCGTCATACACTCATTTATCAATCAGTCGATTTTTCTATCTAACTACCGTACTCTAACGTGTCAATATGTACAGTCAGTATATTGTATAATAAAAGAAAATACTACTTTATTGTGTAAAATCTGTGGTCGTTTTGAAGGACATTTTGACACAATTGGGATTTTAACTTGGCGACGGTCGATAACAACTGCTAATGATATATAGACGAGGGGCACGAAGGGTTAATCCATAACAGGAAATAATGAATCCTAACATGAAGTTTATGTGTAAATGGAACAGGTGGAATTAACAGGTGAAATATGTATAGTCTCTCACACCAGCCCTTGGTTTCTTACACAGACATATGTCGGCGGCAGAATTCAGAATTAACATTCATCTCCATTTCTCTTGACGACTGAGTTGAAAGCGATATACGCCGATGTATGGGAGAAGATTTGTTATGGCATGCGATGAAATGCTTGCATCAACCACTAACCGTCATCAAAATTGTCCCTGTTTTATTTTATTATCGATTTATTAGGCCTACGTCGGTAAAGTACAATAGCTGAAATCAAAATACATTTGTCTTTTTCACAGCGCTATGCCCGCATCTGAATACCTCGCTTGCTTATTAAGCCTTGGTCGCAATCTAAGTTGTGTGTCTTCTGTTTATTTGTTGTTGTTGGTTAAACATCGGGAACCATAACAATCCAGGCACAAAGACAGGGTACAAACGCGAGAAATAAACATTATTAACTGCACTCACTAACAGTCCTTGTTTCGAGTACATAAAATACGTGTGTTCACCTTCAATAATTGCACGTAGCCAAGTGGCCGACAGAACGTAATCATTATTGACCCAGGGTTTTGGCAAACTTTGTGAAGCAGGTGTTAAATGAACGAATGTCCGATAGCAAAAAAAAAGGTCTGGCTTCTATCTTTTTCCTGACTAAGACAGTTTTCCGATTTGCCAATTAGGGCGGACATTGTTTTCCTGAAGAAAATCGTAATATAACAGTCCTGAGATGGAACTCTCTAACCACAAAAGGCGCAAAACGACTGTTAAGAAATGGTTCGTTGTCTAACCTCATCGTAACGTCACATGGGGATGTGACGTTACGATGAGGTTAGACAACGAACCATTTCTTAACAGTGGCAATGCTGTATTATTTTATTCAATGAGTGTACATGCAATGACTCCTGGTTGCATATGCCTATTTAACTCCGAGAAAATACTATCTTCAAAGTCGTTTGGATTTTCAGTATTTTGAAAGCCACAGTGATACTTATTTTCCGATTTTTGCGCTCTTGCCAATGTTAAAGCATTGCAGGATGCCTAACCGTGGCTCGACGTCACTTGAGCAAGTGCGTCGTTTCGCGCCTTTTATCGTTAAAGAGTTCGATCTCGGGACTGTCCTATATTGAATGTTATCCTTGGGCAAAAGACTTGTCCGGATAGCAGCGTCAGGTCCATTGAATGCTTGACTTGACGGGATGAATTTGTGGTTCGTACTTTTGCTCTCTGTTCTATGTCTACACCATACGAATATTTCAGTCAATGTTAACTGGGTTATTTTCGACCTGGAGTTGCTGAAATTATCATCATTGTAAGACGAATGATGCTTTCTTGGAATAGTAGGATAATTTTATGCAAATTTACACCTGTTACCAGAAGTTATAAAATCTGCCCCATGCTGTAGTAGGCACAAGAGCAAAAGTACGAACGCTGAAGATAAATAATTAGGAGGGGGCTGAAATGACCACCCCCCCCCCCCCTCCCCTCCCACCCCAAGTCCTGGACAGGTCCCAAAAAGCTCAGACCAGATAGGGTTAAGATAAAACTTCAGGTCATATTTCATCTGTATATTTGAAAGGGAGTCATATTTATTCTGAGCACTCTATTCAGAAATTATTTCTTTACGACCATAAAATTCAACGCAAACCACACCTTTATGTGTCTCTCATAAACTCTATTTATTCCACATTCAAATATCTCACCCTACAGGAAGTTTATATCCCATATAAATTTTAAGGAAATTGGCGGAAATCTTTACAACCTTATCATATGAGGTTATTTCCTCACACTGAAATTTGATCGCCACAATATACTGTGTGTGGGAAAGATGTTCGGTAGCGTTTCATACATGGAACCATTCATCATCAATGGGATCACCATTGCATTATGAAGGATGGGAATCGCTTTGGTGGTGATGGGGAGGGGGCAGTGTATGAGGTTGTCCCTTCGCCCTAATGACAACAATGCGCAGTGATTGATCAGATGTGGGCGTCTTTGTCGTTGTTGTTGTTGTTGTTGTTGCTGCAAAAAATATATGTAAAAGACTAGAATTATTTCCCACCTTTTCAGACACCACAATGACAGAGGACATCAGTAAAATTGTATAAATCAGCAATACCTACCAATATACACATCCCTCCCCTCTTATATCTCTATTTAGAAGTCCTTCTAGATAGAGATATAGTAGGGTGGATCGTAGACAATATATATCGCTAACTTATACAATGAACCCATTTTTTTTTATAACATGTGTCATTGTGCTTAGTGTATGAAATGGTGAGAAATAATTTGTTCTTTTAGACAGAAAAAAAAGTTTTATTAACAACCACGAAAACACCGGCTGCTGATCAAATAACTGTGCAACAAACTGTATAACCATAACCGAACTTCCAGTTTCAATGTATACAGCGCTGAAATGACTCTTATACAGGTCATTATGTAATGCGTCTTCACGAAATAATGTTCACATGTCGACGGGTTTGACGGATAACTTACAGAAAACTGACCAAACAGGAAACAGGTTAGGGATACAATTATCAGTAAACTATAGGCTTAACATGGGAAAATGGAGTCGAAGCTCCCAAATGGCGTTCGGCGCTTGTCTGACACAAAATAATTTCATGGCATTCCCATTTGTGAGATCTGTGCGATGAGATATGAATCGTGGCTGTATGCTCAGTGGTTCCTGAGTTAGAAATGGGTGACGTATATCATAGAATGTGCGGTGAAATCATTTGTCTCAAGATCATAATTGTAAAAGCAACAGCAAACAAATGAGATTGCAGATTAAAATATATGGAATGGAGGAAGACGTAGATACACTTGGCAACAATTTGGTAGTTTGTATCATATTCTACAATCACCTCCCCGCCAAGTTCAGGTAAAAACTAAACGATACTGTATATTTAGGGACCAGATATCATATGCATACCAAGCTTAGAAATAGTTCTTACGTATGTTACGGTCAGTCTCTCCTTGCGCATCCAATAGATAGAAGAAAGGTGGATATTTCATTTACCAAGCAATAATTTTGCCATTTACGGAATTATCATGGTATATGTACTGTGGTTTTCACGCGCTATAATGTTATGTATCTAGCGGTAATTTATATGAGTGTCGAATATTAGTCTCATAAATGAACAGCTTTTTCTTAATACAATTTGGACGACAGTCCTCTACTGAATGTGAAACCAGATGATTGTAAACCTCCGCATTCATGTACACCATACCAGGTTCTGTCCTTTCTTTATGGTCTATTCTGTATATATTTATAATATGAAACTTTGAGTATGGCCAGCCCCACCCCCAGGACCAAGTCCAAAATATTTCTATGTTACTCGATTATCGAGTTATAGACGGACAGTCAGACACTAGCAGATTTATTGGTATAGATTTTAGAATTAGTGATATATTTGAAGAGTAGCTTATAGAACGTATATTGAAATGACTTCATTTGCGTACATGTAGGACTTTAGGAGGAAATTGTCTTGGTTTCTAGACGTCACGGTAGGTTTCCTGTCCGACTTAGTTTTTAAGGAAGTAATATTTTTTACAGAATTACAAGATTGGGTTCCAGTAAGTCTTTAGCTCATCCTGACCCCTTACTGATGTTGCTATAGCGACTCGTGACGTCTCCGCGTGAGATGTAGTAATTAATGTTTGAACCGGAATGACTGCACGCAGATATTTGTCCTAAAAGTTACGACCACGACCCTTTACGATTCAGAACTGTGAAATGATATGCATCTGCTTTAAAATGACAAATTTCGCTGAAGCGAAAAATTAAAAGCTTTAAATTACACAAAACGCTTTGTATAGTTGCATTGTATGAAGTTCATGTTGAATTATAGTTGGTGTTATGTAACACGGGGGCTACCAAACTCGATCCCTACCAGGCCTGAGAGGCGGGGGCTACCAAACTCGATCCCTATCAGGCCTGAGAGACGGGGGCTACCAAACTCGATCTCTACCAGGCCTGAGAGACGGGGGCTACCAAACTCGATCTCTACCAGGCCTGAGAGACGGGGGCTACCAAACTCGATCTCTACCAGGCCTGAGAGACGGGGGCTACCAAACTCGATCTCTACCAGGCCTGAGAGGCGGGGGCTACCAAACTCGATCTCTACCAGGCCTGAGAGACGGGGGCTACCAAACTCGATCTCTACCAGGCCTGAGAGACGGGGGCTACCAAACTCGATCTCTACCAGGCCTGAGAGACGGGGGCTACCAAACTCGATCGCTACCAGGCCTGAGAGACGGGGGCTACCAAACTCGATCCCTACCAGGCCTGAGAGACGGGGGCAACCAAACTCGATCTCTACCAGGCCTGAGAGGCGGGGGCTACCATACTCGATCTCTACCAGGCCTGAGAGACGGGGGCTACCAAACTCGATCTCTACCAGGCCTGAGAGACGGGGGCTACCAAACTCGATCTCTACCAGGCCTGAGAGACGGGGGCTACCAAACTCGATCTCTACCAGGCCTGAGAGACTGGGGCTACCAAACTCGATCTCTACCAGGCCTGAGAGACGGGGGCTACCAAACTCGATCTCTACCAGGCCTGAGAGGCGGGGGCTACCAAACTCGATCTCTACCAGGCCTGAGAGGCGGGGGCTACCAAACTCGATCTCTACCAGGCCTGAGAGACGGGGGATACCAAACTCGATCTCGACCCTATCTCCAGAACGATAAAAATTTTAGAGCTGACACTCCTCGATTCCACTCCTTGGTAAATTGGAAATGGCGGCAATATGTAATGTGCGGTACCAGAAGTTTTTGTATTATTTTCTTTCAAAATCATGCTTTTCTGTCTAGAACACTGGTCCGAAACTATTTTATTTCACATCAGATTATTATTTACTAATTTATCATTGAGTTTTTCCAAGGAAAAAAAAATCGAATAATCGCCCAAGAAATGCTGTTAGAAAATGACGCCACTGTGACGTCATCAAAGCGGTCTGCTTGGATTTTCCATTTTCTGGTAGAGCGAAGCGTACAGGACTAACAGTCAGCCCCGTATCTCAAAGGGCAAGAAAAATATTCATTCGTAACCGGCACCAGCTCATTACATAATAATGCCTACATGCAGCACGTTTTGGAAGAACGACACATTTTCGTGTTCAAGTTCGTGATTTGGTGAACCACGCGGTTGTCTTTACACTGTGACAAATAATTTCGTCACGAACCTCAAACATCCCGTCAGTAAATCTTACCATGGCGGGGTGGGTTCAAGTCGTAAAACAATTTTGTCAGAGGCAATTTCAACAAATCTAATCTCACTGTCGAATGAAATACCGTTGAAAATTTGTAACGTAGTCTGGTGTACAATATCAAAGCTTTGTAAGGATTTTAAGGTGGATGGTGTTGTATTTACATACTGAATTTGCTCTTCAGGAAGATCTTAAATTCCCATTGATATTACATTTGCTCTGTCAAGTATTTCTCAATTTGTTTACTCAACGCGACATTAATATGTTAACAGGCGTCAAGTTTGCACGTAAAACTAGTATTATCCTCGACCAGGTATAAAAGAAAAGCATATTCTGAAGGAACAAAATTTTCGACTCTTAATTTTATAGTTAGCCCATTTGCAACTTAAAGAATAGAGAAGGAACATACTTTCCATCATACCTCTCCAATAATGAAAGTACTCAACCACTTTATTCTTCTATCACATTTTCCATCAGCATGCAGACGCATTGTATTACTGAAGTGTATTTATGGTGCTTTTCATTATATCTTCTTAACTATGAATCTGCTTTTGACTTTCAACACTGAATTTCGGGACTCGGAACTTAATTCTCTGGGATATTCAGAGGAATAGTCCCTAGAATTGCAAGGACTCCATACGGACTCGCTAGGTGATGATATCACTTGAACTATATCACTGCAATGTCAAACTAAAAAGTAAACTTCACTCTTGAAAGAGAATTTCCTTGACAAACGGTTATCGAATCAATTTGACCCAAATTACACATTGTGGTAGTGATTTTCATAACATACAGATCGTGGATATCCATAAGTGGTTCGGCTCCTCCGGCCCGTCACATCTAGAAATTCACGCAAGGACCGTCTGAGAGTAAATCAGATCCCTTCGTAGATTTCCGCTGGGCAGTTCCGAATGGGAAGTTATAGGGTGACCAGGAAGAATTTTCCTCGGCAATATCTTACCTTGAAAGTTCAAACACGCATACGTAATTTGCAACCATTGCACTAATCTGGCCAGTGCTATGCTATGCATGATGCGATTAAAAGAGTTGGTGTCATGAAAAATTCATTACTGTTGTCTTGTTCGTGACCTCAGCTACATATAACCACGTGAACTAGCTTGGGGCTAAATATGTATTGATATCATATTTTCAAATCATTACAGCCAACGGCGAAATACTGCATACACATATGTATTGATATCTTCCCAAACAATTGAACCAGTGGCTGAATGAAGTAGGCCACATGTATCAATATATCTTTAACGTGCGACCGGTATGTAACACTTCGATACCCAATTCTGCTCAGAAACTAATATGCCTTTGAACTGATGTTCTGACCGCTTCCAAATTTCCGTCTTTCGTATATAACTGACCATATCTATGGTACAAATTATATATGAAAGGTAATTATATATTTTTGTATCCGTGTGTTTGTTCTTACAATATCATGTACTGATCCTTAACAAAATTGGATGCTCTTATCCACGACACTGAGCTCAACGCACAATCTTCGCCCCACCCTACAACCCCATACATTCTGTAAACTTCCTTTTTTTCACTTCCGGGATGTCATTCAAGCTCTTGTTCTGCCATTTTAAGTTCGCACCGTCTTACATGAGCCTCATACTTAATTTGAGTTATCTGGACCAATATTTAGACCGCTATCCATGACCGTGAATGTCGACTGAGTGGGATCGTTGGCACACTTTACTATGATATTATGTACACTATGTTGTATGCTGTTCAATTATGAGAGATGTGATGGGAATTACTAATGCTAGCCTGGTGTAAACAGGACTTACCCTCCGGCTACAGTCTCATATAACCGCTATACATATTGATCGGGTTATATACATTTATATACATGGCACGAAACTATATGTCTGTCCACATAACATATTTTACACAGTCTATGTACAACCCTCAGGAATGTTTATGTAATGTGCATTGTTCTACAGAAAAAAAAATGACTACCGCATTTTCTGTTTTCAAAGGGTAATTTATGCTCACGGTTCGCTTTTTCCACGCAAAAGAGTATAAAGTTGAGATGGAAAACCTAAATTGATCTGGTTTACATATCGCAGCTGCAGTTTAGCACACAAGTCATCACATGGAGCCCTCCCCCAATTGAAGTGTAAATGTTACTTCCCTTGTGATATATCGTGGAACTGTTTTGTTGTACTTGTAGCTTCAGTTTAGAACCGATCTGGTTACAAACCGCTAAAAAACCGCCTTACTTAATATGTAGTAAATCGGCTGCGCACATCTTGACAAAACTATATTCCTATTATTCGCTGCCATAAATGACCCACCAGGCCAGGTAGCCCGACTTTTCCGCTCAAACATATAAAAAATTCAGCATACATTCTCTACCATTTTTTCGATCTACGGCTGCCAGAAATTAGGTCATTCCGCCCGACACAATCACAGCGAATATGAGAGGAGGGCAATCAAACTGGTCCCGAGTTTTTCCTATTAAAATTTCAAAAGGTTGTTTGGATATTTTTTAATGTTGAGTATTATAGAAACATTTCAAAATATATCACAAACCATTTCTCTCCCAGTCAGGTATCATGACCAATTATATCTCACCGGAAGTCAAGTCCTGGTTACGTTCTGGCTCAACAGGTTAACCGTTGAGTGATTATTTTTCTGCCATAGTATGAAATGCCCGGATGTTCAGCGCCATCTGTATCCGTACTCAGCGCCATCTGTATTATCGCTGATGAAACCGATTTCTCATCAAATGTACGTCAATCAGGTATTGTGATATTACCATGTCCATAAAAAATGATTGATTGATTCATCGAACATTTCATTTTTTCTAACCCTATTATTTTCATGAAGCCTAACTTACTATTTCTCATGGAAATGTAAATTCGACTGGAATGACCAAGCCAACTTGTAGTAAAACTCCTCTGGGAACTTGTACATCATCTGACCGCGGTGGGGATATTTGCACTGTGATAGATGAATCATGGTACACCAGAATGGTCTAAAAGAGTGTCCAGTAAACTCCTAATTAGATGTGATGCTAGTTACACGAACCTTTGCATGTATCATTTAATCTATTTCATAACATGTAGCTGTCAACCATTGAACATACCGGTAAATTGTACGTGATAAATGATCGATCGGTGTCAAGTTGATCGATTAAAATTCAATGAGACTGTTTGTGCATGGATTTAAAATCTGTTGAGGAAGAGCAATTTGTCACGGTATTGAAGTTTCCTTTTGGGACAATCTGAATAGAATGGCCAATGGATCGAATACGGAATATAATTTTGACCTACATGTACATCGGTTTGATCTGTCACATGAGTCACACATGTCGATTTCAATCATTTTAATCTGTCAATCAAGGTCGCGTGGCATTTCACGAGATTTTAATACACTGAAAAAAGAAATTGAACCTGATCGGTCATAAACATTTGAAGAGTCTTTTCAATCGATTATATGGGGCAAATTATCTCCCTATCAAAAAGGATTAAAATGTATCAGAACCGAATATCATTAGATGAGTCATATTAACAGCTTTCAAACTTACAAGTTCTACGGACCCCTCGATGATTTAAATACAATGCAGCTTCAAATGTGCTTTTAAAAGTTGTTAATCGGCCAAGTTTAACTCTGTTTATGCCCTGGATCACAACTGTGTATCCAACTGAAATAATTCTGATCGATATGGCATGCTATCTTTTAACCTAGCAAGGGCTCAATAATATGTTCTCGCCCTATGGATACAATGAGTCCATAACGCGGGAATACGAGGGCGTAAACACGAGAATGCGAGGTCGTAAACACGAGAATGCGAGGGCGTAAATATGAGGGCGTAAACACGAGAATGCTAGGGCGTAAACACGAGAATGCGAGGGCGTAAATAGGAGAATGCGATTGCGTAAACACGAGAATGCGAGGGTGTAAATACGAAAATGTGAGGGCGTAAATATCAGAATGCGAGGGCGTAAATACGAGAATGCGAGGGCCTAAATACGAGAATGCGAGGGCGTATACACGATAACGAGAGGGCGTAAAAACGAGAATGCGAGGGCGTAAATACGGGAAATCGAGGGCCTAAATACGAGAATGCGAGGGCCCAAATACGTAGACACGAGAATGCGAGGGCGTAAACACCAGAATGCGAGGGCGTAAATACGAGAATGCGAGGGCGTAAACACGAGAATGCGAGGGCGTAAACACGAGAATGCGAGGGCGTAAATATGAGGAAGCGAGGGCTTAAACACGAGAATGCGAGGGCCTAAATACGAGAATGCGAGGGCGTATACACGATAATGCGAGGGTGTAAACACGAGAATGCGAGGGCGTAAATATGAGAATGCGAGGGTGTAAACACGAGAATGTGAGGGCGTAAAAAAAAAGAATGCGAGGGCGTAAATACGAGAATGTGAGGGCCTAAATACTAGAATACGAGAAAGCGAGGGCGTATACACGAGAATGCGAGGGCGTAAACACGAGAATACGAGGGTGAGAATGCGAGATCAATCTATCATTCGCGCCTCGCATTCTCGTGTTCTCGCCCTTGCATTCTCGTGTTATGAACCTATGGTATTCATAGGGCGAGAACTCGAGTGGCCGCTATAGTCTAACATAAATACGAGTTAATCTGGACCGGAATCTGCTATCGAAAGCATTTGGAGGGGAGGTTGGTGGAGCCAGGTTCTGGCTGAGATTTCTGTACATTAGAACCGTTTGACACAGTGAGACCAACAAGCACCTTTGAGACACTTGCCTGTCATTCATTTAAATATATACTGATGACATTTAGAAAGTGGGTAACATTTATATCTAATTAAATATTACCCACTTTCTAAATGGCATTAGTGTATATGTAGTGGAAGCTGAGGTAGCCGAATACTTCAGAGCGCTTGTATATTACTTCTGGCGATTTGGTGACAAAGTCCCTTACGGGACTGGCTCATCCAGTACAAGTTTTTGTGCTTTACCAAGAAAGGGTCTTCCTAAAAGTAATTGGATATAAACATTCATTCTAACCTCATTGGAGAATGAACTTTGTCATTTTGTGACTGCAAATGGCACAAAACATCGGGGAATGCTGAGGTCACGAGTACACCTGGATTTACTACAGGTGCTCTTTCAGAATGGGTGAAATCTGTTGTTTTATGCAGATATACTCTATCGGTTTCCATGGTAACGGCATGAGTGTTTGTCTAGTTATGTATATTGGAGGAGCAACTCGTGCGCAAGATCATCTACAGAGATGGAGATACCCGCGAGGAAAAACAATGAGATTTGTATAGATCTGAATAAACGTAGAGTTCTTTTAGCTTAATTAGATGCCGGCAGCGCATGGTTCATGAAAACAGGAGCTGAGTGTACTGGGTTACTGTCCCTTCTACATGTATCAAAGCAGCAAACCACTGCCCTTCTGAATTTACGGCAATATTGTTATTCACCCTCGTTGATAGATGAAGTTAAAATCAAGAACAACCTAGATACAGTTGAACATTCACAACAACAACAATGCATATGAGTCAAAGAGTTTACACATATATCACTCTCAACACGATTCATAGTTTTCTCCTAAAATTCAGGCCCTACAGTCACAACTCAATTTTCAGGAACAATTCCCTTATTTTGGGCGACTTCATACTTGAATCCATAGAATATGTCCCGGATTTCAGGAGAAAAACGACGACTGCCAAAAAGCGGCGAATCCGTTCTAGAAGATGTACAAAATGGACTATGTTTATATACCTGTCTGAAACTGAAACAAGGAGAAAAAAGATCAAAATACTTTTTGAACATGGAAAACAGAACTTCATTAATTAAACAATTACCCGGATAGAAAATAACGATAGATAGGTGTTGGTGGTCATTTCTGTGGAAAGATGGAACAATAGACAAGTTCAACTGATGATACTGAGATATTTGAATGACATAGATATTACTAAGTTATTCCATTGCACATCAATACAAATATTTCATTGCAAAGGATAGTTCGACATATCAGCAAAGATTAACGACGTGATCTGTTCACGTTCTCTGGCCTTCGACACATTTAAACTATCCAATTGACTCGTGTACTGTATTTCAGTATTACAATGTACATATTTGCGTATAGTTGACTTTTCCCGTGTTTGACATGATGGAAATGTGTTAAGACCAATGAATTATTCAATATTTACCTTGCAGGTAATTATACCCTGTAGAAATGCTGAACTGCTGAATAGTGCAATATATTTTCGCCGTACTTCTATGAACACAGAATCGATCCATCGTAATCAATTTGCAAAAAAAAATCATGCAGGCATAATTTATTCCAATAAATCAGTCCAATCTACCGTGAGGCTTCGTGCGAATGGTTGCGTGATACTTTATCAAGGACAGTCTGAATGATAGGCTAGTTTTTTTTTATGTGGTTTCTCCAAAGAATTTACTGAAACGACTTGCATAATTTTTCAAATAGCATACACTGATACATCGTCCCCACGCACGTTTACTCCTATAGCTAACGCAAATCGTACAATGGTAGTATCTATGTGCGCAGGTTAGAGGGGACCGCCTCTCTAAAATGGGGGGGGGGAGCAAAAAGGTCATTTTTGCCCAAAAAGTAAAAAAAATATATTGAACTAAAAGATATCCGCCATAGGCGACCATGAACATATAAATTCGCATCGGATGGTATTGCATATTTTTATTTTTTAAGCTGTATAATAATAGACCGGTATCTTCTCTAATAAAAATTCAGACAACGCAGAATTTCATTAGAAAACCATTGTTACAGCATGTACAATATGTAAGCTAAGTCGCCTGGAGATTCTGGAATGTTACGATGAATAACTCAGAAGTAATTAAGCAAAAACGACCTTTTTTACCTCCATTTTAGAGAGGCATTAACCTAATATGGTAGCCGTATGGGGTAGGATGCCACCGATACTACCTGCTCACATCTGTTAATACTATGACATTAACTTAATCTTGATGACTATCTGGGTACCGCTTCAAGAAAAGCCAGAGCTTAACACCAGACAAATGAATGGTTATTTAATATCATTAGTAAATACTTCACTGATTCGTTTTAATGATTTATCATGAAGGTCATTGCTACCGCCTTACTTAAGGAATGTTAGACTCTGTGATACGGACAAGGTGGAGAGAGTTCAAGGTCAGAATATCAAGATTAGGCCAATTAAACAGAGTTTCTATGAGGCTTTGACAATGAATTGAAGCGCAAAATGACACAAGACAGCACTGTAGCAACTATTAATGACACAATTGTCAGTTGTCAGGTCGCCAGCTAATGTCGTAATTGCGTCATTAACAGGCGACTCTGCATGCCGAATCAACCGTTACTGACGCAATTACCGCAGCTGTGTCATTAGTGGTTACTGTTGATTTAGACATACATAATGTGTGATATGTTTTTGCCTCAAATAATTAATGGTTCCCAGTTATGACAATAAGCGTCAACATGCTCGCCTGCTTGCGTTGTGACAGTAGCTGCTAATGACACAGTTGTCGTAATTGCGACAGTAGTTGCTACACAGCACGCTCTTGAAGAGTGGGTGCCCTATTGTGAGTTGATGCATGTTCATGTCTGGAAAAAAAAGTGCACAGCATACATATAATACATTGCAGTCGCCTCTATCCTAAGGCAGCAAACCGCTGCACATATTCTGCAAGAGCATCTTGGGCAGGGGTGGGGTCCCAAATTACCTATATAGGCTATACATGCCAAAAATACATACTATCCTTTCTCAGACTTGGATACTACCGAACGGTAGCATTCAATATTTTGCAAACGGAGACATACAAGTAGAACAACTGTAACTGACGATCATAACATGTATACTTCCCTCTTCAGATGCACACACATTTTGTCACCTCGAAGTAGGCCTTATATTTATATCTTAAAGAAAGTGTTCTATTATTGTTTAACCTTGTGTTTCAAGTGGGTCGAGTAGTTTAGAAGGGGGAGAAGTCTCGACGGATCAAGGCTCTTTTCATGGAAAGATCAACAAGATTACTACACGTATTCTAGTTCTGTTGTAGGACGTATCCGGATAGTCAGGAAAAACAGCGTGGCCACGTGCCAAGTGTCAGACACGATATATTTGAAAGAAATATGAATAAACTTTAACAGAGAAAATAGTTCCTGGAAGGGAACGTTTCATTGCAATAGGGAAATGAAGCTGGTCCTGCTGACAGCGAAATGTTCATTGAACTCCTACTGAACCTACATTTTCTTCATTGTTTGCCTGCATTTGCCGTCACGTAAACAATTCACAATTTAGGATATTTTTTTTAACAATCTGCACTTCTGTCTCATTTTACAACGCTTGCAGTATCTCTCTCAGATACGAGGCAACGTCTATTTTCTGCGGAGTGATACGTGTGTCGGATGTCCAACATTAGGCCGGAAACACAGAGCAAAATTTATGGAAGACTGTTGTGGCCATTAGTTTTCTCATAAGCCTGTATTATACACGATGACAAGTGCCAGACCTAGAGATTGCGAATGCCCCTAACAGTCTTCCATAAATTCGGTGGCATATGTTAAATAAACGCAATCTCCCCAAAGCGCATGCTCCATTTCGTAGGCTCCATTACCATCCCTGCCACCAATAGCGGATGTTGACCTTTAATACGTTGCTATGACGTGTAGGGGAAACCAACCAACGCACGGTTCAGTTTGAATCCGGTCGAACAACTCCTTTAGTGTTGCACATGAGCGAACTACTTTTCATGTGCTCTGTCCAGATAAACAGGGAAAATTATCTCCAGATAATTCTTTTTAACGCTAGGTCATTATGTATTATGCAGACTTGAAAAGTAATCGAAATGTTCGGTAAACATCTATTTTACTATATATGATGTCACTTCCGGCGATGTGCGCGAAGGCCTCGAATCCGGTCCAAAAATCTGACTGGTGGCTGGGGTGTTATTAGACCCCCAGCGAGGTGGTTGAAATAAACATTGACCAGTAGACCAACTTTGTCGTGCCACCATGGTCATAATGAAGTCACCAAAGATAATTACCACGATCCGCCAAAGCAGAACACGGGTGTTCAACACTTGACTCCAGTTCATTGGAAATTTTACTGCGAATAATTTCTTGGTGAAAGGAAACTAAAATTCGAGTCTCTGAATCGGTTTATTCCTACACGGTTGACTTCCTCCACTGGTCATGAGATCTGTAAGATTGAACAGTGATATTTAATTGGCGATGTACGTGTACACTAATTAGTGTTTCTTTCATCTTTGTTAATTACAGAAAAGCCTGCAGGGCAGAGATTACAACAAGAACTACCTGGGTATACAAGAAGCCTTACAAGATCATCGTGATATTAGCACAGACATCAAAGAATTCAGTGAGGTGGTAGATAAACATAAAAAATCAAAGGTGAGTAAATGGGTTCTTCTTGACTACCTGTATTTTCTCCCCTGTCTTTGTCACCGGTACTACTTTTAAGGACAACGCCATGGTGAATCGTTGCAACTTTCTTGAAATAACAAGTTATATTATATGATTTAGTCCGGATACAAGCAATTTGGATACCTGCATAGAGCTTGTTATTGACGACTTATATTTTGGATGTATCCCATAAGCAATGTCAGCAGCTAAGACAAGATGAGAAGCGATACTAAATACATGTATATTAAAAACGTCACACGGTACAAGGCTCATCTGGAGGAATGACACTTTCATATGATGGAGTTAGCTCATCCACGGTGCAAATCGTATCAAGAATAATTTTTTATAGAAATATTATATCATACTTCAGCGGGAATGAAACCCGCGGCTCCTCCAAGCCGCGGAGCATCCCTACGATCTTATCTTTGGCGGTTCTTATATAATCTCATATAAGGTATCCGATAAGAGCTAATATCTATCACATTATTCTTCCTCGCATGACAGCGTTCGCCTCAACCGCAATATAACTTCAAATTATCAAATTAGGTAAAATGCTGGCATCTGAAGAGCTTAAAACGGTGTAACTCTATCCTGTGTTTTGACTCTGTATTGTATTTATCTTGTAGAGCCGAGAAGCAAAAGAATTGGAGGACAACTACAAGCTTTTACAAGTACGTGTTCTACGGTTTTCGAGTGTCTAATAGGTGTAGGACGTTTGACATATCACAAGCGTGAATAATTGTCTTCAGACTTGATATTTCGGACTGTTTTGCGAGCCCACTGTCCCTAATTCTTAGCGCGTCCCAAATTGTTAAGAATTGCATTGTTAAGATATCATTTTCAAATCAAGTGTCATCGTCTCTATTTACGTTTACTTCACTAACGTAGTCGTATGAAGCACGATGATCAAGTATCGGAAAGTTTGAATCAATTAAGGGTGCTGTCTGCCTGATTCGAGCTGATCAATCCTTGTCGGCGAAAGAAATAACATCCAGGAAAATACTTCTCAATGAAAAGACAAAACACAATTAGACTTCTTTTAATAATTGCTGGACTTCCCGAAATAAATTGTGCCGCATTTATATCAACTAAACGATCCAGAAAAAGTCTTAAACATTGCACGACAATTGTTGCATATTCAATAGCAATCTAGTGATGTTCAAATGTGAACGTCTAAAGTTACTAAACGAGAAAAACGGCTTCCGTTCATATATGTTAAACACATGGACCTTTGGGAAACGTTTTGAGCCACTAATTTCTGTATTCCCCTCGAGTGTCAATGTTAATTTTTGTATTCCACTCGAGTGTCAATGTTAATTCCTGTATTCCACTCGAGTGTCAATGTTAATTCCTGTATTCCACTCGAGTGTCAATGTTAATTCCTGTATTCTACTCGAGTGTCAATTTTAATTCCTGTATTCCACTCGAGTGTCAATGTTAATTCCTGTATTCCACTCGAGTGTCAATGTTAATTCCTAATTTGACTTTCAGGATTTAGATTTACAGAAGAAAAGATGTTTGGAATCTTTGCTTTACGTCACAGAGACGGAGAATTTGTTCCAGGTGAGTATGTGACCTGTTCTAGATCTCGAATCTTTACAGGGAACCAGCAATGAAACTTAACGCTGATTTGGATTTACATAAGCAAATAACTTCCACTACTTACCAGATCGTTGCTGGTTCCCTTTAAAGTCGAACGAACGCGAATTTCTTCCTGTATGTCATACAAGACTGGTGTCAGAAGTATAGTATACTCCCCGTTTTTTTCAATTTTTTTGTTTTAATTTATTTGAATTGATAAATAACGTTCCTGTTTCCCCAGACCACATGTGGCTGCAGTTCGCAGGCGCAATGCTGCATGCTTCAACACACAACAATCTTTCTTTTTCTTTGTACAACTTTCCCGACATTGATATATACCCTTCATTGCATTGTTCTTCTACATCTTTCGTTACATTCGCTTCCCTTATGCTTCGTTACCAGAACGTACAAGTAGAAGTAGAAGACCGATCTCTCTATCTGAGCGAGAGGAAGGTAGTGTTTGACAGCGTCTACAGGACACCTGACCTGGAACTCTCCTCTCGGATACACAAGGTGGGTAAATATGTCTTAGATTCATATTAGGTGTCGAATAGAAATATAAGTTAATATTTTGTATTATATAGCGAAGATTGTAAACAGGGATATGAAAACTGATTAATCGGAATTACTTGGATTGAAGACGGAGCGGATCCCTTTAATAATTCATGCAATTAACCGTATCTTGTGTTCAAGTATTGCTCAGTCGACTAACAAATTCTCCAATTATCCAATACCTAAGTAATGTAGTCTTGGAATTTACTTGTTTTACCAGGGTTGTATGTGTGCTCAGCTGTTCAGTTGACAATAGTTTAGTCCGGTGTCCACATGTCTTTATCTGCATGTGCAGAACGATATAATACTCACTAGGATGAAAGATTATAACAATATCGAATACACATGGAAGGTACTTACCTGGACTTTATCTTTTGACCAGGATTGTGTGTATGCTCAAAGATCCAGTTGGCAATGGTTGAGTCAGGTGTCCACGTGTCTTCATACCCATGTGCAGAATGCAGCTAGCTATCACCAGGTAACTTTTAGTTTTTTTACAATTCGCATTCATATGCTGTAAATATGCACTTAGTTCCGTCTCTTTGAAGTCTTATATTAGTTATGTATCACCCATGAACATTACATATATGCATAAACTACGCTGGGGTCAATCACAGTGTAGGATTCTTAACTAGTCAGTTTTCCAAACTTCCAAATCTAATATTTCAAAAGACTTTTCAAGTTAATTGATAGGATTAATAATTTAAGTGATAGTGTGTTATTATTTCGAACTGAATTTTACGAAGTAAAATGAAGTATTCTTTTATCATTCTCATGCTGATAAATTTATAATTACCTTCACAGTTTTTCCACGACGTCCAGTTCCTGGACCGAGACATGGCACAGTTTATTTTCTGGTTAAACTCCGGGGCTCTCACCAGAATAACTGAAGATGCTTCATCAGATGCATTGATTCGAATTGTTAGGGTGAGTCAACATATTTAATATATCTAGGTTATGACACCTTGAACCAAAATGAAATTGCAATGCAATGTTTCGTCGGACTTGATTACATTACAAACATTAGCTTCGTTTGGTTCGAGGGGTCATATTCTCAATATGTTTAACAAATCCATGATAAATGTACAGGAAAAGAATGACACATTATTGCAGGACTATATCAGCAAGTGCCTACACTCCAAGTTTCTCAATTTTGGCGATACATATCGCATGCTGATAGCAATATACGAGCGTAGCGTCTCGTATCTTGTGTCTAATTCCGCTTAACTCGGGGCTAGAAGCCATATAAACACATGCACATGCTCATACGAACAATCAAAGCCTGACTGAAATGCATCCTACACTAGATAAAGACTTTACAACGAAAATCATATTAAGAATCCTGACCACCGATACGGATTTGATATGTTTGGAGCTTCTCTCTTGCAGGAAACTAGCCTAGTTTTATGTAAACAATGATTTATTCTTTTAATTTGGTGCCAATGCTATTATATGAATTAGGTCTTTGAATTATGGACGCGGAAATTCTTTAATGGATGAGCGCTGAATATTGAATGACGGACTAGATACTTATATACTAATCCTCAGGATATTCTTAGCCATTACATTGGTAGATACTTTATACTAGGATCTATTGTCTAGGCATTTTTTTGAGATGAAAAGTCTCGGATTCAGACACATTGTTGTTATCAGACTTGGCTGTTGTGTGCATTATCTCGTGATTCTTGCATGAACGATGAACCCAATATTTCCATCCAGGTATGAATAAATCCAGGTATCAATAAATCCAGGTATGAGTAAATCCAGGTATGAATAAATCCAGGTATGAATAAATCCAGGTATGAATAAATAAACATTCAGGTTACGCCTGTAGTCCTATATTATTGTGCGTGAAACTCGATTTCGTTGTTAATGAATCTCACATTTCATGCTTTCAGGAGATGACAAATCATCTGCTCGACTATCAGACCCGATCTGAGAGATTAAAAGAGGAATCAGGGAAGATTTACCCAATCAACAAACGACGGGAGACGCATTCCCAACCAATCAAATGCCAAGCACTAGTCAACTATCAAAACAATGGGGTATGGTACTGGGGTTGCTCACTTTTTCTCGTTATCAGTTAGTTGATACTTGAAAGATTAAAAGATAAACTCATGAGTTTAATGCGATTAAACAATTTTATATTAAGTTAAGGAAATACTACAGTCGTAATGTAACTTACTAAAATAGTATTATAATGCGAGATATGGAGAGCTATGTTCGATCACCTGATGTGAACTTTTGGTGTAACATATGTTTCCAGATTTTTGTTGCTTTTGTAGATATTTCTTATGAATACACCCGAACTTAATAGTCACAGGAAATATATCAATGTAAATGCCAGCATGTGGAAATAAACGCATTGTGATGAAATTTAAATCAAATTCCAGATTACCTTAGAAGAAAATAGAACCTACCTCTTGACAGACAATTCGGATGCGGAACACTGGAAGGTTTGTATTGTTTTCGGTAATTGTGATTGGTCCACTCAAGCAGATAGGCCGCTTAGCCTGTAGTATTGGATCCTTCTACGGAGGGCCAATGTCTGGCTGATGCAGCAGCAACATTTTTCCAGTTTGACGCCAGATTTTGAAATTGAAAACGAGGTCACGCTATGTCATCGGTCAACTGAGACAGTCACGTGGTTGTTTCTGAAGATTGGGGTGGCTTCTATAAATAGTGATCCAATGAGAATGATCGCATTAGTATAAAATGGCGGTGTCGCATGACCAATCACTGGAACAGTACGCAGACACTGTCTGTTAATATCTTGATTTAACAGAGAATCGTACAGTCTAATAGGCCGCTCTGTATACTGAAGTTACTGATCCGTCACGCATGAGTGATTTCAATGCGGGACTTGCACAATACAGGGTTCCGGCCTCGGCCGCTAGGATCGCCTTTGTCTTTATTTCTGTTTCATCCCACTTCTATCGTCTGCTAGGCACTGAGCTGGTCTTTCAGGGCGGCTTAAGCTCCATTCCCGCTGAGATCTAATGACTGAAGCTCTACTGTACAGCATGCTGGCATGAATACACATTTAAACCCATTGTCAGCTAATGCCGACGTCGCGGTATTTATTGACTTTAGCGGAGTTCAAATGACAACTACCTGCATGATATCTCGCGATATAGGGTTTGCTTATAGGGAATTTCTTGAATGTTTCCAAAATATAAACGACCCGGAACGGAAATGTTTATACTGTTTCAATCATCCCGCGGGCCGGTTTTATATTCGGCATATTTGTCTTTCATCATTGCTAACGAATATGACGGCACAATCGAATAAACTACGACAGGTTTCTATCGATTATATCAAGTATTGAACTTAAAATCATATAAATCAACCAGCTATTTTCACATCCATTTCCATGTCGGCTGCTTTTTCTTGATAAACCTACAATGTCGTTCGCCGCGATCCTGGCGGCTGGGCGGTGGTTATTACGGAGAGTTATCGCCCGCTATGCGTCCAAGCGAAACGATCGGCCAGCCTACTCAGCTGTGCCTAGCAGACGATAGAAGAGGTATAAAACGGAAATGAAGACAAAGGCGATCCTAGCGGCCGAGGCCGGAACCCTGTATTGTGCAAGTCCCGCATTGTAGCACATTGTTCTCACTCTGATTAGTACAGCTTTTATATGGGGCTCACCAACTCAAAATTGATTGCATTTAAACGTTTATTGTCATACTCAGGACACCAGCGTTGACAGACAGAAATCCATATTTGATTACATAGAAATCAAAATATTAGCAGCATTTAAGGGACTGTTGTGATCATATACTGTCTATCGTTTTCAATACATGTTAATGTGAATTTTCTCTATTTGGGTAGGTGCTAAACAGCAGCGACATCGTCGCGGAAGTGCCCGCCATTGTTATGGTGATCCCACCACCTGACGGGGAAGCGGTGAACAACTCGCTAAGGTAGATAACCCATGAATTTTCCTTGACCAAAAAATCCCTCTGCCTTAATGGTAGTCTTGATTTGGCTGGGAGAAAATACCAAACTATTTTTTTATTAGCGGATGATGAAAAGTGTATATTTTTTTACTTTTCCGACAGGTTAAGAGAACAGGTCAGCGTCCATTATGAAATCGCCATAAAAGCACTCCGGCCTCCATTGAGACGATTTCTTACAGCTTTCATGGATGAAAGAGAGGCGAAGGAAGTAAGTAAAGCAATGCAATTGACCGTTTAGTCATCTGCAATCGGCAGTAGGCCAAGGAGTACCATAGAATGACGAAATATATTCACCATAATCTATCCACAATGGAAAGCTACTTGTAGTTAATCCACCTAGATCGTTAGAGTTAAGGAAGAACTAGAAATGGGTTTTATCACAACAGAAACGAACCGCTATTTCGATAACCACTTCTGTGTGATGAAGCATAGCGTAATTTCAAGTTGTCTGTTATGTTTGTATGCCTGCGTATTTTAAATACTATTTTCTTATTCTGTGAGTTTTTATTCCTCCTGAAACGAAATGTTCTTAATTTCTAGTTTGAGAAACTAGACGACAGTCAGAGAAATGACGTCATGAAGCTGGTTAATCTTGCCATGAACCTATTGGTGGATTCCGAATCTGACCCCGATCAACAAGAATTCACGGACTCCCTCGCCACCGTGCGGAAATTCCTGAGTCAGTTCAAGGGAGACAATTTCAGTACGTTTTTATTCTGACTTCTCTAAATTGTTTCCTCAACAGTCTTGTCCAATATCAGAATAAGTTGTGTTGAAAATTCCCTCTGTTAAAGTCTTCACACGTTTCTTCCCTGATAATGGTTTTGAATATTGACCCCAATTTGTTAGTCTGAAAAAGGGGTCGTGTTTGCTTGTATTACATTGGGCCAGATTTTGCAGAGGTACATCAGCAATTATGCCCAAAATCAGGCAATAAGCGATAGCCTTATTTAACCACTGAAGTACATGTATGTATCGAATTTATTGATTGGCGACTTAAATATGTCCAAACCAGCCAATCCGCGAAGACCTCTTAACAGCACTGGAATATGTAAGGAACGACAGTGGTGATTGGCTGAGGACAGAATTCACTTCATCGTGTCTTTTATTCTTCAGAATATAAAGACAGCTCCATATACCTTCAGTGGAAATCAGCCGAGAAAGTTGTTGTGGCATTTCAGGTTTGTAATTTTTGTGAAATTGTGGTCATTTGCATTATTCCATATTTATTGTCAAAATTTCTTTGGAACAAGAATCAGCTGTGCCGAGTCCGTTTATCCAAGAATAACATGGCTAAGCTCGAGAGAACTTTAGTTTTGACTTACAAATCTTGAAAATAGTTCAATGAATCTTGTATTCATCGTTTCGTATCTAAGGGGCAGATAATTCATCACGACTGTATCTCCTTTCTGATTACATACGCTCCTGATTCATAATTCAGCTGAAATAAAATTCTGTCCTTATTGTTGTCCTTATATTTCTACTTCCATTTCCCAAAAGGAACTGATGACGTATGGTCAGGTCTATGAAGAAAACAAGACTGCGCGGGAAGAACAATATATCGCAGGCGATGATGGCCCTCCCATGTTCGCATCCAAGGCATATTTTGAAAGGTCAGTCTGGAATTTCTACAGAAAATACAATTTTAATATATTCTCTGTATGTTAGTGGCTTTTCCAGATAACACCATTGATATTTTGATTCTCTTTCTATCGTCAATTCATGAAACACATGATAGCCCAATTTAAATTTTCAATAATATATATCCACCATTAGTATTGGTTCTAGTGGAAGAGTTTCTATGAAGTTCATAAGTGATTCTGATCAAATAAGACTTGAAGTAGTTTAAGGTTGTTTCAGGCGTTGATTGTTGCTATCGGTGTAATCAAGGGAGGAGAGGACGTTCATGTCTACAGGTGTATATATGCAGGTTCTAGGTAATTCTCCACTGGAAGCTCACTGCATCAAACTAACTTATACTTTCAACATTTAAATTGAAAGACTTCGCCTGTTTTTGTTCTCCAGAGCAAAGCCCGTCGATCTGCAACATGCGACGCCTAACGAGCTGATCATTAAAGGCGGCATACAGTCTGAAATTTACATCTACGAACGGAACCGAGAATCTACGACCCCAAAACGTGATCGACGAAAGTCGGAAGAAATTCAGCAGAAATTGCAGAAAACCTTGAATGCCCAGTTAGCCAATGGCATTGACGATGCGTCGCGGGAAACTAAAACGTTTGTCGTCAAGGGCGTGTTTGACCCCAGAAATGGCGAGAGAATATCGTTACAGGAAGCTTTGGCAAGAAAAATTATCAACAAAGCCCAAGGCACATTTACAAATCCGGATACCCTGGAAACTATGCCAATTTCACACGCCATAAACTTGGGTTTGATAGATGTCGCTGTGGGCGAAGGTGCCATGAACGGCGACGCAATGCATGACGGGATAGATTTCCTTCACGGCACATCAGATGTGCGAACGTGTCCCATATTGGGGGTGATAGATCCTCGTTCAGGGAAAGCTATTTCAGTGGACGAGGCAATAGCTGCGGGAATTTTGGACCCAGAGACCGGGCTATACTTCAATCCAGTCACCAGAGAACAAATGGCGTTGAACGAAGCCCTACGAAAAGGTTTTATCATTCTAGACGCTAGGTATGCTGATGACGTTATCAATGGCGACGCTATTCTATCACTGGATTCAAAACAAAGATCGTACCGAGTCCAGGGAGTCATTGATCCGAGAACAAATCAAAAACTAACTCTCAGAAGAGCGATTATGTCCGGCATAGTCGATACCGAAAAGGGAATCTACCGAAACCCTGAAACTGACGAAGAGATTCCTCTTGCCGAAGCTATGCGCCGAGGTTTGGTCATGGCCGAAGAGGTCGCACCCGGTACCAAAGGTGATGCAGTAATGATCTTCAATGAACTATACCTACGATCAGAGAAGGTACTAGCAGCTGAACCTGAATTGACGGCCGAGAGGTCTGATTCAGTCGATGCTGTCGTGTATAATCCGAACGAACTGGTGTATAATAAACTCATAGAAAATACGCAGCCACATATCACTGGAATCAAAGATCCTTTGGGGCAGTACGACCTCAGCCTTGAAGAAGCCTATAAAATGGGTATTTTGCGGTTGGATACAGCCGAGTACGATCGCTTAGACGGAGATGTTATCCCACTTCAAGAGGCTGCTGCCAGAGGACTGATTGATCCAGAAACACTGAGAGAAATACTGAAAAGCTACAGCGAAAACAGCCTGGGTGAACTGGTCCGTCAAGGGATTTTGGACCCAGAAACTGGTTTGGTCACGGACCCCAATACGGGCATAACTTGTTCTCTTCAGTCCGCCATTATGCAGGACGCCATTAAACCAGAAACGACTTTCTTTTATGACGTACCCTCTCAGAGAATCACTAGTCTTGCGACTGCAATACAAGACCAAGTGTTCAGTTTAGAGGATGCAAAATATCGCAAGTCTCCAAAAGAATCTGTGTCTCTGGCCGAAGCGGACAGAAGTCGTACGATTCGGATGGAAATTAATCCGGATAAGATTACACAACACGCATGTGCATTAGCTCGACTGCGCCCTCTCATGAATACCGAACTCAAGGGAGTTAACTCTCCATTCAAACGAGAGAATGTAAGTGTTGAAGAGGCGATAGCGACAGATATTTTGAACCTTCCCAGTGGAAAATATATTGACGAACCTGGCAGCGAACGTCTGTCGTTGATTTCCGCTGTGAAAAATGACAAAATTGAATCGGAAACAGCCTTGGAGCTTTTCAGTGCTTTGAATAAAATGTCATTACAAGAAGCTATAACAGAGAACAAACTTGATCCATACACCGGAATGTGGTTTAAAGAGGGTGAGAGAAAACCCGTAACGCTTGAAGGTGCAACAGACGTTGATCCGAATTTCGTCTTCTTTGTCGACGGCAAGACAGGTGACGTAACCAGCCTTGGGTCAGCGATTTCTAAAGGTCACTTTGAAGCAGGATCTGGGAAATTCAGAGACCCCAAAAGTGGTAGGGTCTTCACCATAGCTAATGCCATTGAGAACGGACTGATCAAGCCCGGTGTGGATTCCAGCACCTGCTTGAATGTGACATCGACGTTGAAGGACCTTATTGACAGCGGAAAGGTCAACCCACGAACGTCTACATTTATCGCCCCTAATGGCGAAACGATGTCGCTCAGAGAAGCCATGGCAAATGGCTTTTTGACAATGGGCTCCCAAATCCGACTGGATCCAGTTACCGGAAATGTGTCCCTGTCGTCGGACGAAGGTGTTGTACAGTCATTGGTTGAAATTAAGGAGAGTTCTGACTGGCTGGACGGAGTCGAACAGACCCTGGCTTCCGAACAGAAACCGAACGAAAAACGGGAGGTGTTAAAAATACAGTTGGATAGCCACAAGGTCAGTAGACATCGATACTAATTTCGTCTGAAGATTATTAATTTGATTATTTGAATATATATGACTTTTTCAAATTTTTATGAAATCTAATAAATCACTTGGGAATATCTGCGAATTTTTTTTTGATTGGTCGTTGAATTGCACCAGATGGCAATGATGATAGTTAGTATGTGTTTGTGGTATTCTATGTTGCTTGTTCTGGACACCGATAATGGACATTCACTATATTACTCAAATTCGTTTAAATATCAAATTTGTTGGACTAATGATCGCAAACTCTGTGTTGAAGATATGGACTACTGCTTTTGAAGTGTTATCATTTGTTCCGCTTCTGTTCCTCAGGAGCTGGAGGCAGACATCAAAGGGCATGAATCTTCGGTTAAGGCCGCCATCGCACGAGCTCGAAACTTACTGGACAAAACCAAGTCTGACCAAAAATCAGACGACAACCAACAGTATCAGAAGCTAAAACAAAATATAACTGACATCGGAGTTCGATTTGAAACGGTTAGTTTTGAAAATCTGAAATAAACATCGATATTTGCATATATTTAATCGTCTTTAATCCTTGTCATCTTCTCGGAACTATAGAATTTGTCTCAGAATTTCAATGAGAAGAGCCAGTCCTTGTCTACAATTAGGCACAATCCTATTAGCCAATCAACGACACTGCTTTCCGGTATAGTCATTTCGCACTTACCTGACCCACAGTCAATCAATCAATATCCAGAACTATACTTCCGGTTAACTCAGTGCGTGTATTGCGCGGGTGTCCCATTCTTTTTTATTATTGTCATAATTCCTTTTAGAGCCGTAGATACTGCTTTTAACCAGAATAGCATTAGTTGATAACACGTGTTCTCAGAAATATTAATTGTACAGGATGACACATGCTATTATCAAAAATGGTTTTGTCACATTGTCCTCAGGACTTTGGCCTATCTTGCGATAATTGTGATCAACATTTTCTTATTTGCACGTAGTTTCTTGTCGCCTCTATGCTTTGTGCTTATACGGGTTGTATTTCTCAACAGGCAGAAAAGGAGGTCCAGAATAGATCAGCGACTCTTGAGATGATGTACAACGATTTGGAAATTTTCTACGAACAGGCGCACAAGCTGGAAGATTGGATAGACGACGCGCAAGATCAAACTCGAGCTTTGCAGCGATCTCAAAATGGCATCGAAAATCAGTACGAGGCGTTTAAGGCAAGTCAGGAGTCGTGATTATCCAATTCTCTTGAAGATGTGTAAAAGTTACACATCAGTTAAACATTCATCAGCATGCCGCGGTTTATAGTGGCTACTGTTGACCGCTTCTCTCTTGCAGGAAACAAGCCTATGTTTTTGTATACTATGATTGTCTTTTTGAATTTGGTGCTAATACTGTTATATGGAAAATGGAATAGGTCTTTGGATTATGGACGCGGATATTCTCTAATGGACGACGGCTTGATTATGAATGACGGACTAGACGCTTGTAATTCTTAACCAACATCCGCTGAATTCCGATATGTGCAGAATTAGATATGTGCAGAATTAGATATACATTTGAACTAGCTCAGCAGTAAGAAAATAGATCAAGGACTAGTTGGTTCAGTGTCGAGGATAATGTGACTGGGTTAAAATCTTACTCACTCACTTGCGAAGAAAATGTCAGTTTCGTCACTCAGAATGTATTTACAGTTCTCATTAATCCTGGGCAGAAGTCAGTAACAAACCATCGTAACAAAGGTTCCCTTGGTTTGACCAATCCCCATGTATTCACCACTAGATTATATAATCAGATCGAACATTCACTATTCAGCCGTCGTCCAAAAGAATTTTCGCCTCAATTATCGAACGAAATTGTGCGTACGACGGTCAGCATTATATCCAAATATGCATCAACTGGAAATATGAAAAATACATGGTTTCCTGCAAGAGGCAGGCCATATTAGAAACCACCTCCATCACAGTGTCTCCTAACAATTTCATATATCCGGCAAGATGAAATGATACTGATTGCACGAATCTTATACAGATTGTTTACTCTTCTCCAACAGAGCTTGCACGAAGAAATAAAAGAGAAAGAGGACGATTTGACTGATATGGTGAAAGCCGTGAACCAATTTCAAGAAGGGTCTTTGGTAAGTGTAGAAATGATATTCGTCTCTTTTTTTCTCCAAACAAGCCATTTGACAGATGATAGTTCACAGCACCCAGAGTAATCGGGAGGACACAGGCCGGGTCATACCTAAGTCTTAAAAATGGAACTTCTATCTCTCTGTTGTTGCTTCCTCGCGTTATGCTCAGCAGTAAGTGGATAGATCAAGGACGTATTGTCAGTATACTGTTATTGAGTGAGCTTACCATGTTTACCTAGGGCATGGCCCTTTGCTGAGGCAGCATTATACAAACGCAGCATGCTGGAAAATTGTTGAAAGTGACGTCAAATATTGTTCACTCACTCGCTCAGTGCATGCTTAAAAAGAGCTGTGTTACCTGAGAATATCTGTCGTCGTCACTATAACCGATAAATATCATCATACATATAGGTTGTTAGATCTAAAAATTCGATCAAGTGCGACTCCAGGGAATTTACTTGGGAAGTCGTTGTGCACAGCCATGGTTAGACTTTTACGGCCTCATCTCCTCATATTGGCGACAAATTGGGACACCCATGGAGTGCAAAGAGTAATAGGAAAAGAAAGGTAACATGACCCAGACGTAGTGATATGACTGAAAGAGTTTTAAAACGACGTTAAATCATACAAGCTCACTCACTCTTAAAGTTATAAAACATCCGCCTTCTGTCAAAATAATGACGGAATTCAAATGCAATCCTTGCCCCATCCATATTGTATGACAATCTCTACACGTTTATCGTATTGAAATAATACTCTTCAAACCAAGACAGGTATTTGCAAGCCATTGTGATGTTCCTCTCGGGAATCCTTCATAATCTCAGAGGAGTTTCCAAATATCTACAACCATGTCTTGCATTCTCTTAAGTTACAATTATATTTCCTGACAGGAATTCCAGAAGGCATCTAACAACTACCGCAAGCAATTGCACATGTCGCCCACGAAACCACCTAGGTCCAGCGGGACGTCCGCTTTGGAAGATGAGCTCGAAAACATAGAAGCCAAGTACAGAGAAATAGCTCGTGAATGTGCGAGGTACGTCGATACTTTGGGAACCATCGCCAACGAGAAGAAAGAGTTTAACGACCTGGGAGACAAGTTAGACAACTTTTATCCCAAGGTAGAGAACTCCTTGCGACAAGCGTCGACAGGTGGCGCTGCAAGTAACCCCAAGAAAGCTGCATTGGAGCTGGAGAATCTAAAAGCTTCGCAAGCTGGATTGATGTCCCAGAGCAAAACGTTGAAGGACATGGGCGATGTGGCTGAAAAACTTTCCGATGCCCTTGGCGATATGAATAAAATTAATGATGCAGCTGATGTGAAGAAACAATACAAGGATCGTCAAAACAAGCACAAGACCCTCGAGGAAGCCGTTAAGAGTAAGCAAGAAGCGCTCTCCAATGTGTTATCCCAGTCTCAGGACGTCTCAAACCGACTTGAGGATATTTTCTCACGAATCGATGATGCGGAGGAGAAACTTCGTCATCCCAAACAAATAAGTTTGAACATGGAAAAACTCAATGAGCAGATCCAGGAACAGAAAATGTTGAATGCTGATATTTCCGCTAACAAATCAGTCATTGAGAGGCTGATGCGAGAGGCAAAGGAGGATTCTGGAGCTTCCGGTAGATTGAGTAAGGCAAAGAACAAAATGGATAAGCTGGAAAACGAGGCTGCTCAGCGAACACGTGACCTAGAAGAAGTCGCAACAAATCTGACCGAGCTACAATCCTCTGCTGGGAAACTCGATGGCTGGCTTGTCGATTCTGTCGGAACCCTTCAGGACAAAATGAGGAATGCTGACCGATTGGCTGTCAAGAGCAAAGTAGACGAGCTATATCATCAGAAACGGGATCGAGAGGACTCCATGCAAAATATGAAAGACTTGTGTGCTGGGCTGGTAGAGGACAGTCGTGTGTGCGATACGTCTGCTCCCAAGGAAGTTGTGGCGGATGTGCAGACGAAATGGCACGAACTGACGGAACTACTTGTCCAACAGGTTTCTCTTGAGGTAACCATATCCATTGGATGTTTCTTGCGTATTTAGAACTTTATCTTGGTGGACTCAAATCATACACGTTCTATAAGTACTGATGTTGTTGATTGCAAGCTACATCAATTTAAAGATACTGTTGGATTGCGCAAATTTGTACACGATTCTAATTTGATTACTAGTGTTATCAATGGTTCTTATATGGCTAATATCAGCTCTGTTATATGGCAATTTCATTCTAGGAAACAACACTTGATCAATCACTAGATAGTGAAATGCAGTTCCTTTGGAGAGTCTTTTTAACGAGGATTTCCGATCACTCCTTTCTGTATTTTCAATCAAAGCAACACTTACTGTGCCTTCCGTTTCATGTAGGAATAAATGGCAGTTTTTCTGTTTTATCTAGGCGCTGACGGAAATAGATGGCATGTTGAAATATCTGGACAAGGCAGAAAACGAGATAAATACCGCAGAACCAATCAGCGTTGAACCGGATACCCTTACTGTTCAGCTACGAGACCACAATGTGAGTTATTGTTTGGATAATTTTGTAATGATGAGGCGTGAATATTCGTCCGTCTCATTTTGCTGTCTGAGGGCCAGTCTATGTTGTCTGCTTCTGTATCGAATAGCCTGATACGTCGGTGGGACAGCATTATAAAAGGCAACATTTGGACTTCCATGTTACAAGTAGATACCCCCTCCGTCGTGATATAACTGAAAAATTCCTGAAAGGGACATTAATCCCTACTCACTCACTCATTTCTTTGTCGAATATACGCTATTTGACCTGAACTGACTTGGTGATCTTATGCATTGGCTATTTGTTGTCTCCGTTTCTATCGAATACCGTATATCTTATTTGATCTGATGTCATCTGCAAGAGGCCTTGGTCATCTTACTCTTACAATCGTTTTCCCCAATCTCGATTCCGTTGGGTCATTTGGACGTATTCGGGGTTGTCTCTCTTTGTTTAATTGGATCCGAAATAAAGCGAAGGCAACACATTGGGCTGTTTCTAATTGATTCGCGACAGGGTGACCGGATTTTCCCTGAAATCCTATCCATGCCCGATGAATGGATTGCACAGTTCGACCTCTGTCGCTATCGTTTTGACGCCATTTCCGATTACTTCCTAGGAAAGCCTTCAAAATACTCATTAACGATCATATGCTGTGTTTTTCTCTTTATATCAGGCGTTTAACGAAGACTTACACGAAAAACGCAACGCTGTGAAAGACATTATCAACAAGTGCAACAAAATGCTTCGGGAGACGACAAACGAGCAGACAGACGAAATCAAAAATCGACTCGACAGCATCAGAACACAAGCAGATATCGTTTGCCAATTGAGTGAAGACAGACTACATCAGCTTGAGGCGGCACTTCCGCTCGCGTCACATTTCAGCGAGAACCACGGTGAGCTGAGCGCGTGGCTGACAGAAATGGAGGCGGAACTAAAGGCCCAGGGAGGTGCCGGTGATGACCTGGATCAAATCAAAAAGCAACAAGATAACTTGAAGGTACAGCAGCTAATTCACAATTGGAAACGTGTTCTTCTTACCTAAAAAAATGTTATACATAACAAACTAAAAATATTGATAAAATTTCTTCAGAAAACGATGTTTCCGACGATTTTCATAGTTAAGCAGGTGTCTTCGAACATGGATCTTGATTAGGATTAGAATGGTCGGTGATTATGGTTGTATGGGAAGAACATCATCATGTCTTGCTGACATCATCGAAAACTTCTGACCGCTTCTCTCTTGAACGAAGCCATAGTGCGTTTTTATTATCTTTATTGCATACACATTTTGAACAGGTGCTGTCACATATAAACGGTCTTTCGTTTATGGACGAGGAAATCCTTTTATGGACAACGGCTTAATATTGAACGTCGGATCTGAGGCCTGCTATTTTAGATAAATTTGTCAAGTTTGAGAGTCAAATTTGAAAAGGTTTTACCATCTCTGTGTGAATACACACATAGTTTGTCGTGATGAAGATTTTATTATCAGGGATCATTTTGTTGTTATTTACTCACATCGGTCCGATAATTATGAGATAACACTGTGTATGTGAAGGTAACTATCCTGACGTCAGCGCTTCCACGAGTTTAGACGACATATCTGGCATTTCTTTCTAACAATCCTTAGGGAACGCAGCAGATTATCGAGGACCACAAACCATTCGTGGAAGACCTCAATGCTACGGGCCTGGAGATGATGGAAATCTGTGGAGACGAAGACTCAGCCGAGGTACAGGGTCTACTTTACGGCATCAACCTTCGCTATGATGAGCTGAAAACCACGACCAGGCAGAAGGCGGATGAGCTGAGTGAAGCCAGGAAAACCAGGACCCTCGAGGTAGTTGTTCGCATGTCTATACAACAGTACATACAACTGGATATAAGCAGACAGCTATATTTAGAACAAAACATTCTAATAATATCTGCAACTAACAGTTTTGGTGCAAGGGTTTGCTGAATTACAACACATATAAGGGAAGTGGGAAGAGGTGCCGACATACTGACAGAGCCACATTACTTCACAGTATAGTCCTCTGATTAACTTATTCTAAAGCACATACCAAGAATCTAACGATTCGTGATATGTGTTGTATCTCAGGTACGCTTTTATTGTACCTGTTCATGTGGAAACTTGGATGACATGATCACACGGCCCCTAGCACTGGCATAAGCGGTATTAGATACAAATCTAGAGAGCTATGATGGAAATGCTCTGACAACTCGTATATTGGTAATTGGTGAGCTGTGTCGCTGTGACAACTCGTACACTGGAGATTGAAGAGCTGTATCCTCGTCAGACCGACCGACCGAATACCGACAAATTTGCCAATCCACAGAGTTTCAAATCTATTACCAGGAACATCTCTTTTTATCAAATAATTGTAATGAACAGATGTATCTATCAGATTTTTTGTGATAAAAGTGTAATACCAAAATTGATTGACTAATTATCAGTGTTTTACTTACCCAGGTGTCTGACACCATCGACAGCCTGCTTGATGACTTGTACCAGTTCAACTGTCAAATCCTCGCAGCCGATCCTATACCCTCAAACCCAGAAAAACTAAAAGACGAAATTGAAGAAAACAAGGTAAAGTCTGCTAAAACATTGCACGGTGTCCCACCTTCAACATATCTTACACTGCCAATTTATAGCGGACTTTTCATTATTGTGGAATTAATTGAAATATTTGTTCATGGTAACTTCATTGCATCAAGGGACATCTTCCCAGTTTGAAACACTGCATTGGTCAATTCAAATTTTTAAATTGAAATCTGGTATTTTCATTGGGTTGTGGTGAGAATTGTAAGACTATCCAGTCAATCAGAACGTTTCTGTAACGGCCTGTCCTAGAACCAAGACAAATGAAACGAAATTACAAAATCCTGATTATTGCGACAACTACAGTGTTCAGATGACTCGTCTTTATGGAAGTTTGAAACTTCAGGTTTCGTAAATTTCTGCTCTGTACATATTAGACTCGGATATCCACATATATTCTTGCCGATGTTGTAGTATCGTACTTATTTTGATCGCATGTAGTGGAGTATAAGTATTTGTCAGTCCTTCCAGTCTTACACAACGTCACACCTCTTGTCCTGCAGGTCATCATGGAGCAAGCCAAAAAGCGATATCCGTATGTCGACAAAGCCGCGGAAGCTCTTGCAGCTTTGAAGACCCAGGATGTTGAAGAAATAGCCGATAGTACGTACTGGTTTGTCACAATGGTTTTGATTTGTAGTTTGGACTGGGCTCGCCCCTTGAGGTTTCTGGGAATTGACCTGGGTTGGTCTTTGTGCTGACGTGTTGGGCTCGGTTTTGAATTTGGAGCCGTTCCGGTTCTTCTGTGTCTTAGAAATGAACAACCCACATAAATGCATAAAAGCTACAGCGTCCGCTTTTCCAATCGTTTTAAGATCGCCAGATGTTAAACGAAATCAATCGAAATAATGACAAAATATGTCGACCCTACCTATCTCGATGTTTAAAGAAAGGGGAGATAACCAGCATTTGTAGCGCAGCAGAGCGCATGAATTGCTTCATCTGTATGATTACATCAATAATTTAATGTTACATAATCAGATGGAAAGAGAGTCTGCTTTTTCGTTTTATTCATTCTTTATCACTTTAGAAGCGGATTGGGATCGGCTTGTTGTCCGAGTGCAAACAGAGGATGTTTGTCTGCTAAGTGAAGTCCAGCTCCTAATTCGACTAGACAACAATGAACCATTATTCATTACGGTCTGACCTCTGTTTTGGCAGACGTTGTGTATCGGTACATTTCTCGTCTCACGCTCGGAGAAACACTGCCACGGGAAGTTGTTCGCACCGATATCCATTCCTGTTTAAAATGTTCAAAACACTTTGTCAAAACCTGTTACTCTCCAGACAAAATCGCCTCACATGCAGTGGTCAAAGATGTGGGAAACGCGGCATGCCCTTGTTTGAGTCCATTGATGGTTTTCTTGGTACGATATTCTCACTTAGGTGAAGTTATTTACATCAACATAATCAATATTAGTCATATTTCCGAATCTAGTATTTCTCGAAGTAACCAGGACTTTTTATTCGTTTCAGTTGAAGATATGGAAAGCAAGCTAGAAGAGGTGAAAGAGTTGAGCTCCGCAATCCAGAAAGATGGCGCCGCTAGAGATCACGCTTTGAATGAAGCCATGAAATTATCCGATAGATTCTATGACGTATTGACTGACGTCACGACTGCACTCCGTGACCTCAAGGACAATATACTCTCTCAAGAACCGCCTGGCGTTGATGCTCCGACTGTGAGAGAGCAAATGAAAGAATTGCATGTAAGTGAGCACCGTGTTTGTGTTAAAACTGTTAATCCAGTTTAACGTTTTCTTGAGATAACCATTTGATGAAGAAACACAGTCGTTTCCAGTATGTAGAACTGTTAACTCACTGATGGTCTCTTGTTCACAATCTCTCCCTCGGAAAAATAGAGAAGACGAACAATTACATTCATTTCCAATCGTTGATAAGGAAATAAGATTATCGTGATTCTATGAAACGCAAAATATAAAATTGGGAGAATAAGATGCCGGCGTACTGACAAGAAGTCATATGACCCCACAGTCCAATATTTTGACTGCATATATATACATGTATGCTATTTTGACTGCTATATATATATATATGTCTTCATATGTGTTCAATTTTCAGGAGTTTAAAAACGAACTACAAAAGTGTAAGGATATGACGAAAGACTCTGAGAAGATCGGGCAGCAACTTGATTCCCTCTGTGGGGAAACGGGGAAAATTGAAGTAAAGAAGCAATTGGAAGACCTTGCTGTTCTACTTGATGATGTGGAAGATATTACCAAGGACCGAGAAGAGGAACTGGTAAAGGGACTTCAAGTCTCAGAGAAATTCCAACAGACTATGGATGTAAGAACATTTGGCGTATTCCCCACTTTAATTCCTAGATACAATAGGAGCGCGTCGGCGACTCGACAGGTGCATTGACGCGTGCACATTTGTGATTCTTCATCTTCAAACTATATCTACTGCATAGAGCAGATTTTTAGCCATCGATAACCGTAAATATGATAAATATTTTTTAAAATTGTCTCAGTATTCCAAGAAAGGACCATTGTGCTTCATTCGGGATAATTTTTCAACTTCAAGCCGAAAATAGTCCAGTTATCACCAATTAAATCTATTCTCCATGCTGAAGCCAGAGGAAAAAGAGAGATAATACGAACGACAAATTTAAGGGAGGAGCAACGGCCGGCGCCCGAATCTTTGGTCCAAGAAATAAAGTGGGAAAGGCGTGAACCCCCCTTAAAAGTTAATTTACATGCGAGGAGAAACTTTGGCCCACTGTTGACACGTGTGCAGCAACACTTTGACAGAATCAGCATTTTGTCTCATTTGACGGGTCATTTCAGTATTTTAGTTTTTCTGACATGTATTTTCCGTTAATTCTTACAGTCCATAATGTCCTGGTTGCCCATTTCCGAGCACAAACTGGCTAACATGAAGTCACCGGCCAGTGACCCGAAGGCACTACAGACTCAGACAGAGGAAGTCCAGGTGAATATATAGAATTCTGTTCAGTATCATTTCATCGATCATGGTCTGTTTTCATCACAAGACATTTATATGTATATGGCTCTGAAGTGTCATAAACCCTTAGGCATAATAGATCTTCCCAAATCATCAGAAATGTTGCAGTGGACTCACCAAACCATCTAATATCCTTCTGTAGAAAACTAACTGTCTCGACCCTAACCCTGAAAGGCCGGTAGCCTCATCAGAGATTTCCAGCCGAATAGTGAGTTTTACCTAGGAATTACCATTAGCGTCAGTTATTTATTTCGGACACCTCAAACTTCAGAGATATAATGCCTTTGTAACAATAGCTTCTGCTAATATTCTCATACTTTCGTTCCCAATCAACAGTCGTTCAAGACACAAATCCATCCTCGTGTCGTCGACTTGGAAGCAATGAACCAGCAGTTGGCCGCCTTGAGAGATACGTCGGCGATGGCTGCAGAGTCTCTCCAGAAACCGGTCCAGGACGTCAACACCAGATGGAACGACCTTATCAGGGGTATCGCCGGGCGAGAGGTAAGTCTCCAGATCTTAACAACAACAGCAACAACAAGAACAACAACATCGACAACGATAATTATTGTTGCTGGTTATGATTTGGATTTTGTAGGAACTTCATCACCAATGGTTTCTATGCAATAATAGTCTTCATATTATTAAATATTTTCACAACTATTCGAAATTATTCACATTGTTGGTCGTTCCACAGAAAATGTCTGCCATTCTCTGTTTTGTACTTGGTTGCTTGACCAAGAACTATCAATTTGTTGGTAACGTCCGAGAGAATTTGCTTCTCTGTACTCATGTCTTATAAAAATCTAAATAATACATGTATTCACATCAACATACAATGTAAGACATATCTAATCACATTTTCTTCATTTTAGACGACTTTGAGTGACATAGGCCTTAGAGTTGGCGAACTGGATGGTGCAATGGATGACATCATTAATTCCGTGACGCAAGCAGAAAAAGACGGCATTATAATATCAGAAACCTATGCTGATCCCAAATGTCTTGAGACGAGATTAAAACGTTTACAGGTAGCTTGATTTTTCGCCTCGAATCATTCACTCTTTTGTATATTTCTCATATCTTCTGCAAGATTAATTACTTTGTTCAATGTCTGTGATAATTTTTGCAGTGATATATAACCAGAGACAGTATTTTCCTCAATAAAATAAAACGTGTCGAAACGCCAGTAGTCGATCTGCAAAAGACACAGGTTACGTCTTCAAGGGATAATGGTGGGCGCCTGCAGTAATCATGTTTGAACTCTCAAAAGTACTTCTCTTGACCGTATCTTGTCAATTTACGGCTGTCAATTTAAATGTAGGAACTCATTCATTTTAATTTTGGATTTAACTGTGGAGATGAAGCATTTTTATCTGAAGTGTAAAAATGCGCGGAGAAACGGAGCTACAACCATGATGAATTGTCGATACACTCAGGTGAATAATCCATATTATTCGTTATAGCTGATACAAAATGACATCAAAAATCAAGACAACTCCGGCCGAAAGGTAGGACGGGCTGTGGACGACATGGTGAAAAGGACGGGAGACCCGGATTCATCTCTCCAAGACAAGAAGATCCTGATGATTGACGTCCTTAAAGCTGCCCAGGTGAACACCCTGGGGAAGCAGAACCAATTACAGGAAGCTCTGAGAGAGGTAGGTAAAACAAATTTATGATATTTGATACTATAATTCCTCGCAACCAACGGCAGTATTCGCTGATGGAGGTAATCCCTTTCTTGTTTATCTGAGATTTAACTGTTCCATTCTAAAATACAATCCACTAACCTACATTCTTCTTCGCAGAAGCATAACCATACAGTCCCGGTGAAAAGATCCTTGTTGTTCTTGCATCGTTTGAATTGGTTGCAGTTTGCACTGTATACAACTTTCGCATAAATATTCTGTTTGGGTCATAACGAATACGTGATAATTGCATCAATAATATTGATATTTTGTTTCTGTTCACAGGTTAAGAAGTTTGTAGGTTCCATCGAAGACTTGCTACAGTGGGTGAACGAATTGAGAAATGACTTGAAATCACCTGCTCCATTAGGCGCACTTCCGGATACGGCTAAAAGGCAGAATGACGCATTCAAGGTAAATATTAAAGCAATTCATATTCCTTGGATGAAAACAAATTTCCAAAATTGAAATGAGGAAAAACAACTGTAACGCTATGGAAATCTGGGAGTCGCCATCTCGAATTTCGTCTTATGACCTATTTTGCCTTCAGACTGGATTAAGAGGTATACATTCGGCTACTGATTGCACATATCTTATCCGTTTAGATTCAGTCAAGTTAAGGTTAACATATATATCCCTGTTTTAATAGTGTTTGTGACTATCTCGTAGAAAATGTTGACTTCACTATTGATGTATTCTTGAAACCACAGAAACAATTTGAAGATATGTTGAGCAAAGAAGACACTGTGGGCGAACTTGTAGCTAAGGGACAGACGATCTTGGATAAATGCAAACCGGAAGACGTTGCCCAGATGTCAGAGAAACTGCGCAAACTCAAAGAGAGATGGCAAGACACCAAAGACCGGGCATACCGAAGAAAGGTAAATGACCAGAAATAGTATTATTGCAACAGGATTAGCGTGTTCTCAGATATAACCTTCAAAGGTATCAAGTAATAAATATATGTTATTTTAGCTGATAACTGGAAGAGATGACAATTCGCTTAAGTCGGTAATTAGCTCATGACGGCCATCCTGAAGGATATCCTACGAGATTTTGACCCAAATTCCATAGGATTTTCTACAGAATCAATTTGTTTATTAAGTATCATTATTATTTAAACCGAATAGAATATTTCCCAAAGATCAGATTTCGAAACAACAATATAAAAAGGGAGACGAACACAGCAAAGGCACTGAGTGAACCAGAAGTACATGAACCATTTTCTGGATATTGATTGGTTCACTCAGTCAGAAAGATGTGCAATGGCTAAACCGGGTCATTGATAGGCTACATAGTATTGTGCAACTCAAGCTAAACTTCAGATTTCTTACAGGATATTTTCTGTAAAATTTCTCAGAAGACCAAACGTATAATTTGATTTCCTACAGGTTACCATATCAAGTTTCTAGAGATTCGATTTTATACTTTACTTCGCTAATTAGTTTGAAAAAGTGATCAAAATAGTCAATAACGAGTTTTGAAATTGGTAATTCTTAATATTTTTTTTTTCATCTGTTCTACACAGGACAAACTTGAAGAGCATTCCAAGAATGTGGGTGAATTCCACAAGACGTTGAAGGGTTTCACGGAATGGCTGACCAACTCAGAAATTACACTCCGAGGGTTCGTCTATCCTAGCAAACTGGTCGACAGGGTGGTCAAGCAGATGGAGACACACAGTGTATGCCTGTCCTTTATACTTTTGTCCGCTAAACTTACGTTAATCGAAAGAACCATGTTTAATCCAAACATAAAAAATAGAAGATTTAAGGACAATATGCGTTAATTCAAGTGGGTTGTGTCCGATTGATATGTTAAGAAATTGTAGTCACATTTCAATATGAAAGAAATCCCTATCTCTTAAAAAATTTTGTTTGATGCCACCATGTCCTGTCAACAATTTAATGGATTTTAATTTTATTTTGTCAGAATTTCAAAGCGGAGGTTCTGAGACAGAAGGAAATAATGGAGAAATTGGACAGAACTGGAACTTACCTGAAATATTTTGGAAGGAAACAGGACACGATCTATATAAAAAACCTTCTTGTTGGAATACGATTGAGATGGAAGAAATTGCTTCGCCGTGTTGACGAAAGAGGGCGCTATTTGAAACAAGCTCATAGAGAAGACAAGAGGGTATGTTACATCTTCAGGTCAACCACAAGCTGAATTTCTTCCTCCGATAGGCCTATCAACGATGGAATATAATGTCAACATTTTGAATTTACAAAATAAAAGCCGCCGATAAAATTGACCGAGCTGTTTATTTAATTCAAGTTTTCTTGTAGTGTTGGAGCAAAATTCCAGCTCCTACAATTTCAGAATCCCATAATGCACCATTATTTCCTCTTTTGATGAATCTCAGTTCTATGATGCTTGGAAGAGTCTCTGTGATTGGTTGGATCAAAATGAGAGGAAAATGACCCGGATAATCAGCCAGGCACAATCACCAAATAAGGTCAATCAGGACATAGACGATGTTAAGGTATGTATTGATATATCTGTATTATATATCTGGATAATTTAAAAGATAGCATTGCTGCAACCAAGTATGGAGTTTATATATTTGAAAATCAAGGATCTTATTTATTTATTTATTCAGATTTATGGATATATACATACACACAGGGGAACTGTATAGGTGGCGAACGTCTATACTAGTCGGATTCCTCTTGTGTGGGAATGATTCTTCACTATGTTTCTTATTTCCACATATGATATCAGCGTACCTGAGATACAACACATATCACGAATCGTTAGATTCTTGGTATGTGCTTTAGAATAGGTTTACCAGAAGACTATTCTGTGAAGTCATATGACGCAGTCAGTATGTCGGCACCTCTTCCCACTTCCCTTATATGTGTTGTAATTGAAACCTTTCTCTGGACGTTGAAGCTGACACAAATGTACATTTTCGGAATGGAGCTCTCCTGTCAAGATAATCAAGATAAGCTAGTGATCTCAAAAATACGGCCTTGTCAACATACACAATTCTAATTTTGTGTGTGAGTGTGTGTTTTGGACAAATTGTTTGCATTATTCATATTGCAATGCATTTTCCTTATGTCAGAGTTTGTAACATACTAGCCTGTCGTGTAAAACTTATCTGACAGTAAACAATCTGATGTCATGAGATTGACTGCAATGAAGAAGTAATTTATTTCACCTGAACGATCAGTTTTCATCCTAAGCAGTCTTAATATGAGGAGAAAATTATGGCTATCACATCATGGAAATTATTCCACCTGCCAGTGACCCGATCATGACAACGCTCACGTTCTGATGATTTGTAGCTTTGTGTCCGCTTTCAAATGACCTGGTGTTGGGTATGATATAATACAAACTATCCTTCCATCTTCATTCAGACATATCCCCTTGCCTATTCAAATCATTCATAACACTTTGATGGGATTATGGTGTATATCACCGTTGCCTAAGTTTACAGGTGTAAAAGAAAGGTCGTCCGTTAGTAATTTTGATCCACTTGCTAGCAAGCGTCAGATCCGATATTCAATATTCAATCATCGTTCATAAAAGAATTTCCGAGTCAATAATCATGGAATGCCTATTTCGTGTGCAGTCAGCACCAGTGTACGAAATGGAAATAATAAACAGACAAAGATGGTTTCTTACAAGAGAGAAGCGGTCAACAGTTTTGAATGATGTCGGAGGGCTTGATGATTTTCTTTAGGTAAAATGATTATGATGATGATGATTATCATCATGACATGATCATTATCTTTTAGCTTATTTAAGACTTCTCTTCTAAAATTGGGAAGAGTCGTCTCTCCTATTGAGAGACACTGGGAGTTGGTGTATTTTTCAGAATAGGCCTTCTATTGTCCGAGCCTATGTGCAGCTGAAAAGACACGAGTATAGACACATTGTTGTTCCCAGATTTGGCTTGCACTCTGCCATCATCATTTGGAAATTCAATGGATAAGAATAGAGGTCAGTGATTAGAATTTTATGTCAAGCAAATCTTCCTCTTGCTGACATCATTATGAACTGATGCTTTCTCTGGTCAGAAACCATCTTGTGGCTTTTTTTAAATAATGTTTAGTTCATACACATTTGGAATTGGTGCTGTCATTAGAAATATGCATTTCGATTATTGACTAGAAATTCTTTAATGAACGACGGCTGAATATTGAATGTCGGATCTGACGCTTGCTACAAACAATAATTTCTCGCTTTGTCATGTCACGAGCTCATGAGATCTCTTACAACACCTCTAGATCTCACATTATGTATTACTCTGTAAAAGGTACGCTCGAAAACAGCTTGTGTCACTTACGTTCCTACTCTTGTTCCCCCGCTGATTCACACCGCATATTTCTCTTAGCCATTAGAGGGCGCTTTGCACAGGCCAACCCTCGATGACCAATGAAAATCACTCTTACGGATGAGTCTCGGTCCGCTTTGTTTATGGCAGCAACCAACATCTTTTCTCTCAGTGGGTGTGACGTAATTAGTTAGCCAGTCGTGGTTAGTATGAGCAATCTGGTTACCTTCGAACTATTACAACACGGTGACTGGATAATCAGATAAAGCGCCCCCAAACGATCAAGAGGCGCGAAATATGCGGCCCTTCTTCAAGCTCAAGGAGAGTAGGGACGTAAGTGACACAAGCTGTTTATGAGCGTATGTAAAAGGGTGTGGGTATATCCTGTCATTCTCATTAATATGATGTCACAATTCTACAGGTTAAAAATGATTTTATACTTGGCACTGGTGGTGGCAGTTATAATGTTGGACGTAAACAACTGAAGGTATACAACCGAATCTCGTCTGGCTAGCTATCTTTCGTATCTCTCGAGATTTCAACTATTTATTTTTGTCTCTTATCTCGGCACCCTGAAAATGTGATTGTTTATCGTCTTTTAGGAGGAATACGAACAGCGCGTGTGTGGATTTTAATTGTATTGTTTTCTTCTTTAAACCTAACGAATCAGCTTGTCCGTGCAATGATTCGGGCCACTTCGGTCGTTTCCGGAATTACCGATGTTTGTCGAAGGTCCGAAAATCCAAAATAATTACGCGAGCAGAAAAAGGACTTACTGGGACGATAAACAATCAGTTTTGTAGAGGACTGATGTCTGTTTCATATTTCGGTTGTCTAGATGCTTATCTGATCTGCTTAATATTTTCTCTATTTGGAACAGCTTACTTTGTTTACACATCTAATTATAGATCATATTTGTAGTCCTAATCTAACTGATGCATGGTGTTGTAGCTTTTCTACTGATCTTGTTTTATAGTTCACTCATTCATGTACTTTTTCTGTCTGTTAAATGCATGAATTTGAGGTCGTCTGAGACTATACCTCAAACTAAAAATATAAATATATCGCACATCTTTCCAATCTAGTATCTCAGTATCACTTCCGGTGTCGTCATATTAGCTCAATGGATTTGCTCGAATCAGCATATTGTTGTTGCTAATCCATGTATGAACTGAGCGATATAATAATGGCTATGACCCCAACAATGTAAAATATTTTAATGTCATCGCTGATGTCGATCATTTTCGCTCGCACGAAGAGCTAGATAAAATAGCTTCCCAGAAAATATCCCGTTTATCTGGCTTTACAACTTATATTTTCATTTACATTATGTTTTATGGGTTGCAATTATTTCATTTCGGTGTGCTAAAGTTGTTGAAAAACTGAACGTACTGTTGTTTTGCTACGTTAGTTGTAAGTTTATATGTGTATGACCGGATATTTCTACGGCTTCGAGACAGAACTGTTGCATTATCCGAGCATACAATCATATAGAGAACTCAATTCATACTTAAATGTATTTGGTGAAGAGCAATTGTCGATTAGTGAGCGTTGGATTTTAACGATAGTAGTAACTATAGCTTTATCTTCTTTGTGTATCGTAATGATATAGCAAACTGATTAGTTGGAGGATTTAGTCCTACTTGTAGCAAACATTTAGTGTAGCAAACGTAAAGCCTGGAACACAAGACCCAGTTTTCCTTGACAAGTGAGACCAAACTTGTGGCCATTTGATATCCTGCTCTGCCACGGCTTATGGTCACTGCAGACTTCCATAAATTTAGTCTCACTCGTCAAGGAAAACAAGTTCGTTTGTATCAGGCCAAAGTCAGCTAACATATTTAATTTCACCGAGGGTTTATCAATTTCATCTGTGCCCCAATTTGCCTAATCAAAAATTCTGACGTACCCTTAATAATTAACCATTACATCCAGCTTTCATATAATATTAATTTTACCGAATGCGATTGCCATGGGAAGCTATAATTCTTGTATTTTTCGCATTCAACCGAGTATAGCATAAAGAACATACTGTAGTATTTCATTCCAAAATGAGCACAGTTGTTAGAATATATGAAGTTATCAACGATTTGTACCCTCTCCCCCACAAGCGCCCCTCATCAAATCGCAGTCAGTGTACGGATCACGTGGCTTGTATACCTGTTGTATGTCGTGTATACGTGAGTGAGTCAATAGGCCGTGGGCAGTGTAACAGGTTGTATACCCATGTTAAACGATGTACGCTTAACTGGATATCTGTGTCATAGAGAGGGAGTACAGTTTAATGTGACATTAAGGTTTCCACACAGATGAACATACAGGTATATAATACAGGTGAGTCTAGCTCAAAGTACAATAGGTGGCTAATTACTGCAATTTTACCTGTTCTTCTCGGGCAAAGGATCATATTGGATGACTCCCTTCCTTCACTTTAGATATATTAGGCTGTTGTGGCCCGGAATTTTCTCAGGTGTGTTGATATACCTTATATGGACACCGTTAAATAAGCGGAACCTGTTTTCATTTAGGTCCGCACCTGGTTAAGTAATAGCGCAATTTCTTCGTTTTTTATTAAACAAAATATCTAGGTAGACATCAGAATTTTCAATTCTGGTTGAATTATCCGATATGTCCCCCAGGTAACACGTTAAACCATGACGGGTGAGAAAATGAACGCAGACACAGTGTGCCTTCATATGACTGGGTGAAATTCTTTGAGAGGGTTCACCTACATAATTTACGATTTAAAGAGAGGTGACATCCTCTTGTTCGACTTCTAAGGGGTTGATGGGATTTTGTTACCTGGTGACCCACATTTTTATGTGATTTTTTTATTCTCTCTCTCTGGCTGATTCATCTCCAGGTGTTTCAACAACAACTTAACGGCAAACATCAGGATTTTTACTCGGCCACCCGGCTTGGCAGGAATTTGAAAGATAGATGCACAAAGACAGATCCTGAGAAGGGAATTCTACAGGGTATGCTGGATGATCTAAAAAACAAATGGAACTTTGTCCGTACTGTGGTGTCAAAAAGGTAAGTCAGCGGCCATCTTAGCCTATTTTTATAATACTATATAACCCGTAACTGTAGCTAGGAGATGGACTATGTTTTGCAAGGTAAAACTTCATATAGAATACGCATTTGTTGAACCATGGAGTTTATTAAGGAACTCCGTGGTTGAACCATCTTTATATTTCAGCAATTTATTTGGTCGTCAATGTTATATCAATGTCGTCATTTCACAGAATCACTCAATATATACAGCATCCTGTCTTGATGTATCGTAATCTGTTTATGTATGCATGCGTTTTCGTTCTTCCACTGGATCAATGAATACCGTTTAAAGCAATTCATATACTTAAAGGAACCAACACTATAAAAGGGATAATAAGATGAAATCCAAAATTAATTTTGGTACCATCCATACACGGCGTTACGATATTTGGAGGACATTGCAACTTTGACCGTGATTTGTCACATACGCCGTGTTATATTCCCACCAACATAGTATTTTGTTACTCTATATTGGGTTGTGCAGGCACTCAAAACAATAGATTCGCGGGTGGGTGTGGTTTTTAGGGATGGGATGTCGAAACATGGGGTCTCCATACATGTCCCCATACTTTACATATCTCCGACAGACCCCATATTTCGACACTGAATACCTAAAATCATCCCATGTGCGCCTCCCCCCCATCATTTGTCTCAAATTCTATGGAATTCACATTTCACTACATTATTGCAAGATCATGCCAGGCAGTTTCCATTTAATGTGAGGAAGAAAACCACAAAATCATGTCATCAAATCTGAAAATATCTTTATGCCGATTTTAGGATAAAAAAAACACCCAGACAAAAGGGTAGTGTGTCTGTTTTGTGGAAGTTAACTTGTATTGTGATCTTGTATTGTACCGGTACTTGTATCGTATAAAACGTGTAATGCATAATTTCTGCTGTAGAGAAAGCCAATAGCGAATCCGTCATTGGACAACCAGAGTGCACATATTGGACAGTATCAGTAAGCCATAAACAAACAAAAAGTATAACTAAACAAATAAGCAATTAAACTGTAACCTGGGGGGTATTAGCAACAGCAGGGTTAAGATATTTCTTTGTTTCACTGTTTTCGGCAACATCTGTTTCAACTAGTGTAGATAAATTGTGGCTGGGTCTGAATTGATATTTCCTTAATTTGTAATGCACTCAATGGCTTCAAATTTTGCATAATTGCATAAATAATTTCATATATTATAATGTTTAGCATATTTACTTCTCTGATGGCAATATAGCGTGCATTAATTCACATGGAACATATACGGAAGAGTGAATATGCATTTCATCAGCAGAATTATATATCTCTGTTCAGAGAAAATTGTCCACGCTTGTCTCGTCGCCTAACCCAACCAAGACAATTAAAGGGTGAATTTGAGAGAAACGATGAGAAAATAAAGTTTACATACTTGGTTGAAATTAAAGTAAGAGTGACAATTAAAACACAGCGTTCACCTGTTTTGTAAATTATAAATAATGTATGTGTTTCTGAATGTTGTATGCATTCATCAGACCGGTTCTCACATCTTCTATATCTCAACGATGCATGGGGTATTTATAATCCGAGATGCATATATGCGTATGTTATGCACGGATATGCATGATATATTTTGTAACTTTATTTCTGCGAAAAAAATAACAAAAGATGAAGACAAAAGCGTCAGTGAACGCAGACAAATGTAATAAATTATTACAAAACTCTGATTCGTATCTCCGAATACATGTTTCGTATTAAGTTGGGTCTGTACAGGCTGCTTTAGAAATTTAACCTAGACAAATTCATCGCTTCCCGAATTTCAAACAAGCATATTGACTAAGACAACAGGCCTACCCAAAGGTAAATACAGACATTTTGTTTTATCTACACCTGTAAAAGCAGGACACATGATGTCACTTTTTGTGGCCCTCTCTACATTGATTTCGTGCAACCTGATACTATAATTAATTCAATCATCAGCAATTAACAATGGAGATCGTGCTATGTCTCTATCATGATTTCAGCTAATGGAAATATAGGCGTATTACTATATGCAAGGTGGACATACTTAGCTTATAGGTCAAACTAACTATCATTGCAATACAAAGTCACAAAGTCAATATTTTGTGATTCGAGTTAATCTCCAGAGCACTCATATCTGTGCTTGAGTTAAATTTTGATCTAGGTCACGTCATTCGCTGAGGCGTGAAGTAGTTAGGAGGTAGTCATCATATCAACTGCCAAAAACCGTCATCGGGCCTTAGATATGCTGATTATAATACAAAACTGAGATTATAACGTTACCATGACAAAACAGATACGATATAGTGATGGAATGAAACTGGGACTTGTGTATTGAACCTACCTGGCCTGGTGGGGGGGGCGGCACCACCCCCCTCACCCCGTTGGATTTTTGCTCCTATCTCCGGAACGACAACGAATTGAGAGCTGAAACTCCGTGACTTTTTAGATTATCATATTGAGGTCATTTTGAGCTATTTGCATGCCCCCCCCCAGCAGAGGATCATGGGTAAATTCAAAATGACGGCCATGTGGGTATCAGAATAGTAATGTTTTCGTCATAGTTCTTCAAAATTTTTGCTTTTCTGTATGGAAAAGTGGGGAAAACCTATTTTATTTCACATCAGATTATTATTTACTAAATTATCATGCAGTTTTTGCGGAGAAAAAACAAAAAATTTAAATTCGATAATTCTGACCGAAAAATTGTCCAAAAATACTCTTTTTGAAAATGACGTCACAGTGACGTCATCATTGCGGTCATCTTGGATTTTTTTTACATTTTCTTCTAGGGCTTGATCGAAAGATATAGTGTGGTAAGTTTCAGCCCGCTAGCCTTAGCGATAGCGAAAATATATAGGGGTAAGATAGGGTTGAGAGAAAATAGAAAATATTATCTTCAAATCAGATCAAGCTCCAGTTGTGACTTAAACAAAGCAATTCAGATCAGATTTTCATACAAGCGAGCGCGTTTTTTTTTCGACAAAGGACATTTTACAGTGTGTACCAGACTTATGTAAACTTGACCCATTTCTAACTATCACAGGTTAAGAATCACCAATTAGTTCAGAATTTCGTATTTTGTGAAAATATATGAGATTATCGAAGGTGAATCTGTCCCTAGAATGTTCTGAATCTAGGAGTTACTTTTCGCACCTTGTGTCAAATTGATCTCGGCGTGGAGCCAGATACCGGAATGACACCATGTAATACAATCATTTCGTGGTGTTCATATGAACAGTCACAATCAGAACCTAACGTGAATTGTTTGTTCAGTTAAAGAATTCTGGATGATAATATGTATTTGACGATATAAACATCATCATGTTTGATATATAACCAATGTGAATTGTGTTGGTGCCAATAAAGAATCGAGTTGAATTGAATTGCCAGATAGAGTTTCATCAGATCATTATTTGATTTTCTACTTGACGAAAACTGTTGACCGCTTCTCTCAAACAAGATATTGGCATAAGATAAAAAATATTTATTTATTTGATGCATTCTTGAATGTTGGTGCCGAAAGTGTCGCGTGAATTGGGTATTTATTTACCTGTTAATTCTTCATGGGCTATGACTGGCCCAGTGTACGAGTTGTCACAGCGACACAGCTCACCAATTACCAATATACGACTTGTCAGAGCATTTCCATCATAGCTCTCTAGATTTGTATCTAATACCGCTTATGCCAATGCTAGGGGCCGTGTGGTCACGTCATCTAAGTTACCACATGAACAGGTACAATAAAAGCGTACCTGAGATATCATACAACACATATCACGAATCGTTAGATTCTTGGTATGTGCTTTAGAATAGGTTAACCAGAAGACTATACTGTGAAGTCATGTAGCTCTCTCAGTATGTCGGCACCTCTTCCCACTTCCCTTATTTGTGTTGTAATTGCTAGTGAATGTCGGATTTGACGTCTTCAAATGTTTCTTGCAAGAGTCTGTAATGACTATCAATGACTGACATCATTAGATAATCAAAACTGGAACTTCGCCACGCTTGATCGATTTCTATTGTAGTACCTTGTTCTCACCCTGATCCATCGGTTATATATAGTAAAGCATTATTCTAAGATCTGTCTGTGAAGGTACTTCAACTGCCACTGATGGTGCCAACATTGTATTGTCTTTCTTGCCTCGTTTAAAGCAGTTTATCCACAATGATAAGCAATCCACCTACTCGTGCTAATTACAACTTTGTATTTCTACATATGTTTGCGTCTAATAAAGTCTTAAGAAAAGGGCATTTCGATAATTTGTCCTGAGAAAGCTGAGTTGACAGGAGCTACATATAGGATGTGGGATCATAGACCCACAGTCGTGCACAGTCCTAAGCGGTTGCTGAACTTCAACTTGTGCGCTATATTTTTCTCAAGATACTTATTAATTTTTTTCATGTTCGTGTTCAGCTAATAAAACTCAATGATCTATGTATGATAAAAGCTGCAAACTGTGTCAAGAATGTGTGGTTAATATTACATTCTGTTGAAGTCAGGTGGGATGGCCCTGTTTTTTTAAGGCAATAATAAGAGGGTATAGGTCACTGGGAATGGTTTCGGGCTAAGATGAAATACTATCGTTGATAATAATCAAATTCTTACCGGATCATGTTTTGAAAAAAGTGACTTTGTGCCTTTTTAAGTGTCAAATATGAAGAATTACCTTTTTAGTGGCGCGAAGCGAGACGGGCTAACATACATTGTTCGCGAAGGAGGGTTCGACCACCCACTGTAGCTACTCTTAACAGCAACGTCGTCAGATCACTTTCTACATTACAAATAGTGATAATACAAAGTACTGAAGCTTGAAACGTTTTAGTACAAGCATCATATACATGGTTAATTTAGCTAGCCATCGCTCATAACGTATTTCTGCGTCCATAAATTTTAATAGTTATTGTGATTATCTTCAAACGGGTAGCCTAGAATGTAAGAAAAATTATTATTTCCTATGATTTCTGGGTCATCAAGTCCAGCATGGGTCAGCCCACTAACTGGAGCTAAACAAAATATGTGCAGAAACTTATGAATTTTTCTTTGCTTTTCCTCATATAACACAAATATAAATGCAGAAATACACAATTTTTACAATACTTAATACTATTATTTACATCAGCGGTCCACCTTAATATATGTCTCAAATGGGCTGATCAGTGTCCAGGATAATAGGAACTGTGGACACTCGTGTTATGGCACATGTAGGCACCGTCGTGATATGACTGAAAAATGTTCAAATCGACGTTAAAATCTTACTCACTCACTCAATTTTGAAACACACGATTGGTCAATTCAAATTTTCAAAATGAAATCCGATATTCTCATTGGCATATATGGAGAATTGAAAGTACCACGAGCCAATCAGTGAGTTTCTGCAAAGGTTCATTATCGCAATACCTTTTGGTATTAAAATATAGGACGCATAAAATCTGTATCATAATCCACTACCCTATATTAAAATTGAGAATTTATATTTATGCAAGCGCACATATTCATCTCCATGGTTATTTTTATATTGCAAATAAATCCATATTGCAAATATAGACGTTCGTGTTAGTAAACATTGCTACACATTACTAGTTGGTGGTTTGTACCTGCAGTTTTTTCTCATAGTTTGGTTAAAAACTTTAAACTTTTAAATGAGACAAACAACTAGTGTAATTACAATCAGTTTCAAATGTAACATTACTGTTGCCATGTTTAACTTAAGGACGCCAGGGTGAATACATGTATATGGGAGCACTAGAGAAAATCTTCTACTTTTCTTGAACGATGTTAACCTTAGAGCTCTCCGTCTCTAGTGAATAACGCTGAAATACGATTCCGAATTCTGGGTATGGGTAAATGTTTACAAAGTGGGCTGTTTCCGTTTGACGTAGCTAGGTGTTTATTTATGGTGACAGTGACCTAATTACAGGTGACACTTTGAATGGCCGCTCTTAATACAGATATAGGTTAAACGTCCGGTAAGGCATGGAATCTCTAAAAACTGCGCCAATTTTGATGACTCAAATTTGCAGTTGAATTGTTACATATTAACATTGTAAAGAAGAGGTATCCGACCTTCTTTGCGAACTGTAGCATTCGACCAGGAAAAGGGGTAAGAGATATGTTGAACATGTTTTTTTTTTTTGCTCTGGATTCGAGACATGTTTCGAGTCGCAGATTTTTAACTTCCCCTATTCCAACCGTGGAGAATGTTGTTTATCAAGCCCAGGCAATTATTATACCCAGACAGTCGGACGTTTCAGGCAAACCTCCCCACTTAAAGAAAATGAACTATTAAAATAAAGGCATGTTTATTAGTAACAACAATAACCACTTATAGGGGCTTGTAATATGTATAAATTCTTTTGTAAAACAACATTGTTTTAGTCGAGTGGAACCCGTTCTTCCAGTAGTACTGAACGTCTAAATCATATTTATTGCTGGTTTCGTGTATATATTATATGCATGAAGTTTATTGTTTACAAATAACTGCGGTTCAGATTAAACAAAAGTGCTAAATATACACTATTCAATAATACTTTTATGTGTTTCTTGACCACTGTAAGTATAAAAGCTCCAGCTCTGATAAATGGTACTTAATTTAAGATCATACCAAAGATATGAAGAAAATCATCCTTAACACAGCACTTAGTTGATACAGCTTAAATTCGAGCAAACAATGAAACACTATGATAATGTATGGTACATAACGATGGTTCTGTTGGAATAGAACTAACACAGTAAACATTTGACTTCTTCTCGTAGCAAGTTATGATATATGAAACTCCATTAGGCATTACGTTAATAAAAACCATAAAATGATTTGCGTAATCAAGAAAAATAGGCTACCTTGAGTACAGACAAAATACCCAACTTTGATATTGATGACGCTCAGAGTCAAAAGTGACACACAATAACGTCGGCTGACTTTTTAATTAGGCTTTTGGGCTTTGTCGTATACATTTTAGCATGGATGCTTTAATATTTCTAAAATAAACCAAATCGATTTTGTTTTCAATTCCACTATATATAGATGCATGATATTACATGGAAATATTCTTTTGATTCAAGGTGTTCTATTCTTGATGTTTAAAAGTTTACATGCAAAAATGTATACAAAAAAAGTCAAGAACGGCCCAATTTCAAACGTCAGTCGTTGCTGTTTTACGTCATTTTTCACTCTGAGCATTAAAATGGCAAACTTGGGTATTTTGTCTGAAAGAACACAGCTTTTTGTGCAGAATCAAAAGGATTAAGTTTCCGCTTTGATAACGTAAATTGGAGCGATATGCAAGAGGTGGGGAAAAAGCAGCCATGTGACTCTACAGGAATTACAAGCGTCTAGTCCGTCATTCATAATCCAGCCGTCGTCCATTAGAGAATATCCGCGTCCATAATCCAAAGACCTATTCCATTTCCATATAACAGTATTAGCACCAAATTCAAAAAGACAAGTATACATAAACATAGGCTTGTTTCCTGCAAGAGAGAAGCGGTCAACAGTTTTCAATGATGCCGACAAGACATCATGATGTTCCAAAATATCAAATCCGTATCGCTGATCAGTATTCTTAATCCATAATATTCGTTATAGAGTCGTCATCTAAAAATGATGTACCTCAGTCACGCTTTGATTGTGACTGTTCATATGAGTACCATGAGGATCTTGAAGTACATGGGCTCATACGGCCCCTAGCCCCGGGTTAAGCGGAATTAGACACATGTTACGAAACGTAGCCCCATAGATCTTGCACGCTACGTTCGTATTTTGCTATCAGCATGCGATATGTATCGCCAAATTTGAGAAACTTTGAGTGGAGGCGCTTGGTAGAATAGCCCTGTTTTATAAGTTTCTGCAACAGTGTTTTGTGACGTTGATTAAAATCATCACATTTAACACAGGATCTAGCAAATGCTACTAAGCGAGATATGTATACGCCATATGCAGGTCCCACTGGAATAGAAAGGGATAGTTTACGATGTCGAAATTGTAATCATCTCTTTTGTCATAAAGTCGACGAGAGAGAATGCCCGCTTCATTTTTATAGAGGTAGAGATCTAAATAAGATGTGCCTGTAGGGCTATCTGTAGTTTCCTTCAAATCCAGTGAAGGTGGATATATATCCTTCACTGCGTCATTTATATAGCGATTATCCACAGCGAGAAGATCGTCTATATAGCGTTTGGTGAATGAGAAGGAACGGGCTTTGAATGGATCGGTTTTTGAAAGCGCCTGCATATAGTCATATTCATAAGAGAACAGATACAGGTCAGCCAACAGGGGTGCACAATTAGTACCCATTGGAATACCTATATGCTGCTGATATATTGTGTTGCCAAATTTCACATAGATATTTTTAATGAGAAATTCAAGCAACTCTATAAACAAAGAAACATCCCATGAATGATATCTCTTGTATGTAATCGAGCTAAAGAATGCTTTATGGCTTCCGACATTAATATATCTACGATCACTTTTCTTGAACACAGATACTATTAATGAACTTATACGGTCAATAAGGTCCTGATGAGGGATTGTAGTATAGAGTCGAGAAATCCCATGTGGATACATGTCTGTACGGTATGTGACCTTTAGCATCAAGTTCTTCCGTAAGACATTTTGAGTTTTTCAATATCCACATACATTCAACGCCAGAGTTCTTGAAAATAGTGGCGCAATACCTTTCCCAAAATGCTTTTACCTCCTGAAGGGCCTCTGCACCTCACATTCAGACCCGAAAATACGGTGGATCCACGGACGTAGCCTTAGTATCTCAGCCGCGCTTTTATTGCTGCTGTTTATGTTGACACTATGAAGTATCCAGACGACCCCTAGCACCGGTTTAAGCGGAATTACATACGCTAGCTCGGAAGCTGTGATGACAGATCAGCTCAAAGACCTAAGGGTTTTTTTCTTATGTTACCGTAAGTACTCGCGTTTTTTTCTGTCAGATAGAGGCGATTATTGACAGGTACCGGTACCTCACTATTGCTAATTATAACAGAGTAGCAGATGTGAAACGTGAATATATTCAAATCATAGATGGTTTGATTATAGACTGTGAGAGTTCTATTTCCTCACGAATGAAGTCTCGGACACGTGACCGGAACCTAGCTAACTATGGAACAGAGATCGATTTTGATCGATTTTGCACATATATTGTGTACACATTGGGCCCCAACCATCTGTTGCTTTAACATCGATTTTCACGAAGTAAAGTATGAGATATATTCCTAGTGACTTCATTACACGTATGTATCTGAGATATATAGGACAGGCATACCTGGATAACATTATAGTTGTCTACACCAAAACAATGGATTACAATCGCGAGGACAGATGGGCTTTGCCAGAGAACCTAGTAGCTCCACACGTTTTGTTATGGATAAAGAGGTACTGAAGAAAATTTGTCCGGTAGGGATTCAATAGCGATCTACATGAAAGCCAGTGACGTTCTATCGGAGGAAGTGTGTATATCACAGGTCGAGCGATATTCCTGCCTGACAAATTATTCATGAAGTTGTGACAAATAATTTCATACTGTCACTGGTCAAGAGAGTGATGTAGTGTGCATGATATTATACGTTAACGTTAGCTGTAGCTTCAATGCCTTGCGTTGTAACTTTGTTGATATACCAGTAGTCAACACAAAACTAACGTCGTGGTCGTTCGAACAGAACGATCAACCACCCGCTACCATGTGATTGTATTATCTAATGATGTGTTGGTATATCCAGTCGTAACTTCACGCCCGTGGGCGACTGCATTAAAGATACTTCTTGTGAACAATGGTACCAGCCTGTGTTCACCAAAGGTACCAAAATCATGGCGAAGAGATAGAAATTCGGAGCCAGCTAAATGATAACGAATAGAGCAATCCCCAGTTCAAATCTCGCACATCTCTCCTAATGTGCTCTGTGTATCCTGCGATAAGCTCCAAAGCCAGTCTGATCTTCTCCATCTGTTCTGAAGGTGTGACATTCTTAAGGTCGAAGGGGACGCGACTGTTGTCTCGTCTAACGGACTCGTCCTGCTGCCCTCATTTACAGACTATCTATGCCTTCTCAAGTAAGGATAATTGAACTTATTTATTTTGCAGCCAAAACAAGCTGGACGAAGCACTTTTAAATTCTGGTCGCGTCTCAGACGCCCTAGTTTCGCTGTTGGAATGGCTCCAGAGGACAGAAGAAGGGTTAGCCGAAAAACAGCCCGTCCTTGGAGATGTAGACACTGTCCACATTCTAATAGAACAACACCGGGTTAGTAATATTTTATTCTCTTTGACTGACTCTTGTTTTATCAATTTTCCCACTTCGACCCACCAGCACCGACACAACCTGTTGAGATATTAGACTTAATAGATACTTTTAAAAGTAATGTTGCGTTGTGCTAAATTGAAGCCATGTTTTATCACGGTTAGTTTCAACATCCAGTATGCTTAGAGTTGATAGAGCATTTATCAGTTCATGAAACTGTCCCTCAGAAGCCAATTATTGCATGTGGTCTATCTACCAAACGGTATCGGCTGAAACCGATAGAAGTTCAAATTGGGGAAGCGTTTGTATTGTTGCGATTGTCTTTGTCTGTAATCTTTGGTTTCATTTGATTGTCAGACCTCTTGTCGTATTAAAGTTGCTTCACTTGATGTTGAATGCAACCAGTATACTCTCGGATAGAATACGGATTTGGCATGCCTTGCGCTCTGACGGAGCATATTAGACAGGCTCCCGTCGCCTGTTGGTGTGCATTTCATATCATGACCAACAACTGTATCTTTGGAACTCTTGTCTACATTTCTGTTGTTTTTGTTATACACAGGCCCTACAGCAGGAGTTACTGGCCAGAGAGTCAACTATAGCATCCATGAAGGCTTCTGGAGAACTTCCAAATAGTCAAATAGAAGAACTCAACACGTTATGGGATAGGGTAAACAACCTTAGTGATGTCCGGGAAACAAAACTACAAGAATCTCTTAGATTGGTACGTACATACAGCGTTACTACTGACGGAAATTTGTCTATTGTTTCCATATCATTTCTGGAATGGACATGTGGATATTAATTTCCAAAGCTTAGTTTGTATATTCGAACAGTGGGTGATGAGTACTGTCTTTGATCCCCTTCGGATGATTTTTTAAATATCTCATTAAAATGGAACCAACATTTATGACGGTATTATGATAGAAACTGATTTGTTGATGTAACACGGTAGAAGATAGAAAAGATAGTGTTTTCTGAAATAAATAAATGAATAAATAGAAAAGCCTGCACATAAATTCTGAAGACATGGACATATGGTATTATTGATCAATTTTGTACCTCCAGGCTGAAGAGTTCCAGGAAGTTGTGCAGGTCATGCGCGAATTTCTTCCCCAAGCCGAGGCGGAGCTCAAGATAAAAGGATTACCGGAAGACGAGATGGCTATAATCCAACTGATAGAAAGACATGAGGTAATTCCAAACCCAGCTAAATATTTGCGAAATTAAAAACTTCTGATTTAGAAAACGTGTACTTGATCAAATACTTACATATGTAATAAATCTTAGGATCTTTACAATTGACAACATATTTAGAAATAGTTTGTTGGATCACATTGAAAGTAAGATTTTAAGATGTCGCATCATTCTAACGATAGTTTTTTGAGAGATGGAATATGTTCTATAGATTCTATGTCTGGTTGGCTGCTTGGCTAGCTGCCTGGTGTCAGCAGTCTACATCCTGTTCTCATGTTACAGTTTTGTATCACAACAGACATTTTCTCTATTAATGTTGACGGTTTATATGAACAGAATAATACTTTAATAGGCATGCTTAATATAAAATATTATCAGTTTCGCCAAATTTACCATTTTTTGAACAGATCAGACGGTTTCTATTTTTGATGTTCACAGTATGCATGCTTAGACATAACATCAGATGAGTTGTTTGAGCTGATCTGTCATCACAGCTCCCGAGCTAGCTTATCTAATTCCGCTTAAGCCGATGCTAGGGGCCGTGTGGATACTTCATAGTCTCCACATGAACAGCTGCAATAAAAGCGCAGCTGAGATACTAAGGCTACGTCCGAGAATTCACCGTATTCTCGGGTATGAATGTTAGAGTGCCGCGGGATGCTTTCCTGTAGAGTCATATGGTTGCTTTTTAGTCCCCAAACGTCAATTGTTCTCCTATCCTTTCGATATAATACGACGTTTTTTTCTTGCTAGTATTTTTCGATATGTTGGTGTATAGAGTGTTACATGTTGTGTAATTTTATTTCAAGAAATTCCAAGAACATTTAAGGAACCATCAAGATCAGGTGGATAAAATCAAGGAGTTGGCAGAAGATATTTTGAGAAATTGTCATCCGAATGCTGTCCGCTTCGTGAAATATTATCTCACGATCACGCAGACACGGTGGGATCAGGTGAGTGAAAATGAAAGTCATATAATCTTAACATTCTTCTCCTGCAGAAATTATTGTAAAAGTAGACTAGAGATGTTCTTTCCGAAGAGGTTCAATCATACCTTCTGTATAATTTGAGGCGTTGTATCGTTTGTTGTAGAGCACCAAAACTTAGTGAGGAACAGCGGCTTAAGAATAAATTTGGATAACCAATACTGGTCCGTGATAAGGATTTTATGTAAAGAACATTATTATATCTTACTGTCATCATTGAAAACTGCTGACCGCTTCGCTCTTGTAAGAGACCATCTCGTAGTTTTTATTCATTTTATGCATATTTGGAATTGATGCAAACTGTCCACAAATAGGTCTTTCGAATATTGACACAGAAATTATTTTTGGGAACGACGACTGAATATCGAATGTCGGATGTGACGCCTACACTTCTGCAGCAATGCACCTGGAAAGACATAATCATCTACTTGGAATATAGCATCATAAATAATTGTTGTCTGTCATAAATCTCAACCATTGCTTTCATCGATTTTGTTAGATATTGGCTCGAGCAAAGAGTCGGGCCGAGCGCCTGCAGGATGCCCTAAGAAGCATACAGGGTAACGCCGCTCTCTTAGAGGAACTGTTGGACTGGTTGACTGATGCTCAGGTGTTATTGGCCACAAAGGAGAGAGATCCTATCCCAGATGACCTCAGAGTTGTAGAAGAGTTAGTGGCTGAGCATCTGGTGAGTTACTCTCCGCTCCTTGCAATGGATTTGTTCAGAAAATTCCGTGCATCCACCATATCTAACATTTCATTGGTCAATTCAAATTTTCAAATGGAAATGTAATGCGGTATTTTCATTGGCTTCTGTAGAAAACTGAAAGAAAATCATCCAGCCAATCAGAGAGTTTCTGTACAACTTCACTTGGCACTGACGCAGTTTCCTTAACTTCATTCTGTCAGATGTTATGAGAAAAACGGAGATGCAGATAATAGTATCTAGAGCACACTTGTGACTTGGATAAAGACAAACTGAGCGTCACGATGATGTTTTTTTTTTGTTTTTTTTTAATATATTTTTTATTCAGGTATGACAATATCGTAGTACATGTACACCATTTTACATAATTTCATAGGACAAGATTCTCGATAACGGAAGGTATATTTGGTAGAAAGGGTTTCCACATCTGTTTTCTTTCTAAAGACAAACAAAGAGGAGCAAATTAGTTATAAGTATTTGTGAGTACACAACAAAGTAGATAATATAGAAAAAGATAAATTTTCATCGTAGCAGTAATAACCATCTAGACCACCTGTCACGGAAGGCATCGTATTTACACTCTATAAAGTAGCTAACCTTTTCAGTTTCGTAATATCTAGCTAAAAGTTTCTTCATGGTATTTATATTTGGCATCACTTTTTTAAGTTTACTCTGATATACATATCGTTTTGCTAACAGCAAAATTGTGTTGAATACATTGTCGTTATGCAAACCTCCGAATATAATCAGTTTGCAGGTTACATTCACAATTCTAATACTTTCTACGTATTCAGAGATCCAAAGGAAAAAGCTATGCCAAAAATCTGTCACCACAGGACAAGCAAAAAATAGGTGACCAAGTGTTTCCCTTTCCTTTCCGCAGAAATCACACAGATCAGAATCTTTTATCTGTACTTTATGCAGAAAGGAATTGGTAGCTAAAATTCTGTTGGTCAGACGATATTGAAACCATCTCAGACTTACGTCCTTTGTACATTTGAATGGCAAGGTGTGTATTTTATCCCATTCTTGGTCGTCGATACTTAAAACAGACTCCCATTTCTTTTCGCTGGTTGGTTTTCTATATTTCGATGTAACCAGTATTCCATAGAAAGGTTTCGTCCCTTTATCATATTTCGTTAAAACTTCAATAAAGAAAGGTCTTATAGGGTAGGGCAGTTTCGTGTAGACAGGCCCAAAAGATTCTAAGAACAATTTTACCGCATTCTTTATTCCAGAATACTGCAAGAAATTTATTTTTATTTCATATATTTGTTCTAACTCTTCCAGTGTATAGAATATACCATTTTGATCGAAAATGTCATTTACGAAATGTATACCCCTTTGATACCACTTTTTATAGAAAACTGGTTTATAACCAACCTTTATGTCATCATTAAACCACATCGACTGCGACATAGCTTGTTCAATGCTAGTTATTTTAAGTTTCTTCATAAACTCACCCCAAGCCAAAAAGACATCTTTCCAAAAATCATTACCAATTGATTTAGTTAACTTTGCTATTTGCTGGGGGCCACAATCTTCCAAGCAGTATGGAATATTTAGATTATAATACAGAATGTGTTTACTGGGAGACGGGTGTTGAACCATTCTACGAAAACAGGAGATTTTAACAGATTTTACAAATTCATCCAAATCAACCATTTTCACTCCTCCCTTGTCATATCCTTGTGAAAGTTGTATTCTTTTCACTCTATCATTTCCACCCCAGATGAATTTGTACAATATTTTTTTAATGGTTTTAAGAGTTTTCTGGGGTGGATCTGGTAGAGTAAAAAGCAAATGATTCAGTTTTGGAATCGCTAATGTTTTCACTATAGTTACTTTACCTAAAGTTGTTAATGATCTTTTTGACCAGTTTCCTAATAAATTTTGAATTTCTTTAATTTTTTCAGTATAATTAATCTCCACCATATCTTTCATCCCCAAAGTGAATGTGACCCCCAGCAATTTGAAGTTGTCCTGTGACCAGTCTAAATTGTAGGCTAGAGAAGATTTATCAGGTGGTTTTTTTTTACGTCCTAGACAGAAAATTTTCGTTTTATCCCTATTAACCTTTAGACCCGACAGTCTACCGTACCATTCGAGTGTTTCCAAACACGATCTGAGAGAGGCATCGGATCCATCCAAGAAAAGAGTTGTATCATCGGCAAATTGAGAAATTTTATACTCTACATTTCCAATTTGTATTCCTTTGATATTTTCGTTCTCGCGGACAAGTCAAGCCAGTATTTCGGCGCATAGAATGAACAAATAAGGTGAGAGAGGGTCTCCCTGCCTGCACCCACGTCCTATGTGAAAGGTGTCTGAAAGGAATCCGGATTGCTGCACAGAAGAAAATATATTGTTGTAAAAGGTATCTACCCATCGACAGATGGAAGGCCCAAATTTGAAAAGCTTTAGTGTTTGTTTCAGGAACTTCCAAGATATGGTATCAAACGCCTTTTCAAAGTCGATTAATAGTAAACAGCCCGGAATTTGGGTGGTATTCATAAAATCCATAATATCGAACGTTAACCGTATATTGTCACCGATAAACCGGCCTTTTATGAACCCACTTTGGTCTTCATCTACAATCTTATTCAAATAGTTTTTAATTCTTTCCGCTATGCAGGCTGAAGCAAGCTTATACTGTACGTTAAGAAGTGTAATCGGCCTCCAATTCTTCAAAAATTGTCTGGGTTTGTCTCCCTTTGGGAGGCAGGTTATCAATCCCTGTCGTTGAGTATTAGACAACTCCTGTTTCTCAAATCCATAATTTATAGTGGCTACAAGAAAGAATCCAATGTCCCTCCAGAAAAACTTAAAGAATTCAGAAGTGAAACCATCGGCACCAGGACTTTTGTTATTTTTAGTTCTTTTTAAGGTTGAAAGGTCACGATGATGTTAATTGAAAGCTTCGATCACAAGAGGACTTATTGTGTTTCAGAGACTGCTTGTGACATAAAAATTTAACAAACAAATTTTTTTTTTACTGCAGTTGACCATTTTTGCGTAATTTGATTGTCAAACCATTGCCACTTTCATTGGTACAGTCGTCATCTCTTATGCTCGGCCCTCTATTGTGGCAATCCATCTTGTTTATATTCTACTAGTAACACATTCTGACACGAGTCGGGCTTTAATCTGTGGGATATACAGAGGTATTGGATTGGTATTTGAAGTACTTGATTGGTCAATTCGAATAGAATAGAGAATATGTCAATAGAAATCCAGTATATTCATTGGCTTGCAGAGAAAATTGAAAGAAATTCCAGCCAATGATAGAGTTTGTGTAAAGGTTTAATTACACGGATGGAATCATTTATTCAATTTTATCCAGGAATTCCACGAAGATATTACTAGCAAAAATGCCGACGTGGATCGTCTGACGAAGGTTGTCTCCAGCGAGTTCGCCAAATATTCTCAGGGAAGGAACTATGGAAGGTAGGACATAGCACATTGCCAACTCTTCTTCCTGAATACCGGTTATATGGAAGTAAGAACAGAGCACATTTTCAGTTCTTTATACTGAAAACAGATGCCTAATTTTGCGGAGTTAAACGATTTACTGGCTGATATCCGAAATCTGGTATGCAGAAAAACCTTCGTCACTGCAAGAAGAAAATTTCCAATGAAATCCACATGATCTATAGTTGAGATTTCTTGCAGAATTTCAATTTAGGAAAAAAGACAATTCAGGATTTTAACTTGTGTTTGGTTCAATACACAAATTACGAATCCCACATGAAAATATCCTATGTTTTGTGTTTTGTGAAGAGGCCAAAACAAAATATTACAAAATGGTACATCTAACCGAAATTGATTTATGTTTGTTAAATCGGCAGTTGTGATACAATGGATTATTTATTTTCAGCAACTGGAAACTTAATGAAATTGATACTCAGAACCCACGAGTTATCGCCCTTCAAAACAAATGGCGGACGGTGTGGAGAATGTCTGTTGATAGAAAAAAGCGTCTGCAGGATTCGTTAGAACAGTTACTGGAGGTAAAGAATAAATTGATTGTTTCCAAGATTGTACTTGTGATGAGTATAATCGTAAATTTGTATTGTTGCTTACATTTCTATCGTAAAATTTCATTTTGAAAGTGATTATCCTTTTGAGAAAGTTCAGCTAAGGTTTCGATCAAGAACAGATTATGTTTGTACCTGCTTCCTCTGCTCTACCAAATAATTTCCTGGTCAGAAAACTCATTTCAGTTATTCGAGTGCATAATTCTTATAACTCGACAGCCAACTAGCTCCACTGATCTTTTGTATTCCATTTTCTCATAGATGGAAAGTTTCAAGAGTTTTGATTTTGAGCTCTGGCGGCAGAGGTATATCAACTGGATAGCGGCGAAGAAACTTCGAATTACTGATTTTTTCCGACGTCAGGACAAAGACTGTGATGGCGCTTTAAACAGAGAGGAATTCGTCTTCGGAATGTTACAAGCGAGTAAGTTATCCAAAGGGAACCACTAGCTCCGGAATTTTTCGGAACTTCTGGATCACGTTAGAGAGACGTACCTCTCTAGAATGGAAGTAAAAAACGTCTTTGTCACTAAGAGACATCAGCCATACGCGACCATGGACATATATATATCCGCATCGGAGGGTATTAAAAATCAAATTGTCGTCTATCTAACTTGCATAATAATAGATGACATGTTTTGTTCTCTATGAAAAAAGTAGACTATGCATACCTTCAGGTAACAATATACAAGCTAAGTTGTCTGAAGATTTTGTAGTGTTATGATGAATAAATCAAAAGTTATTAAGCCAAAACGACCTTTTTTACCTCCATTTTGAAGAGGTAGTTCTCTCTAACCTGTTGAAGGGGCATCATCAATGAGATAAACAAAGGAATAATGCATTACAAAGCTGCAAGAAGTGTGTTTACTCTTTCAAAATGCGTGTCTTTAGTTTCTATTGGCGTTTAGCCGAGCACTGTAGTAAAATTATTCAAAATGACAAAATACCATTAGCTTTCAATTTTTTTTAGCATTACAATATTATAATATGGCGTTCTTACTCTGTACGCTTATAATCTACTTCTTACAGAATTTCCGACGAACAGAACCGAACTCAACGCCGTCTTTGACATATTTGACAGAAATAATACAGGATATATAGAATATAAGGAATTTATTGACGCCCTGAGGCCAGAGAAACACGTAAGTTATTCATTTATTGTGGGACATTGATTGGTTCTTGTTTCGTCATGTTCTTTCACTTTCGATCTAATCATCAATACATGAACGTTGAGGAGTTACATATAAATTATACGAGATTGATTCCCTACCCAATATGAAACTCTGCCTGACAAATTATCAACTTATTTTATTCCAGAATACGATAACGACCAGAAGATTGAACATTCCGTTGACTACTTCTATTTTTTTAAAGAACTATATATAGCTAGGCTACATGAATTGAAATCCATTTTAAACATATATATGCACCTGTTTGTTTTAGCGACGTGGACAAAGGGGGAAGAAACCAAAAACGGACTCTGAATTAATCCATGATGACATAGAGAGGAATGTTTCTCAGTGTCAATGTAGAAGACAGTTCAAAGCCGAAAAGGTAGACGAAGGAAAATACAAGGTACGTCTGGTTAACTTTTCTACGAGTTTTATATCCATTTCTGGTCTGTCTCTTGAGAAGATGTAATGAATGCGAGATGAGAAGATATAGCCTACAACACCACCAATAGTATGCATTGTGTATCGGATTTTACTATGCGACCATTTATTCGATGTAACTCCAATCGTCGGATCAAATATTGAAGATCCCTATTGAATAAAGAATAATAAACCAAATCGAGTCGGATTGCACATGTTTAAAACGTAGCACGCCAAAGCATTCGTGAATAAATACATTAGATCCGTCATTCATTCGGCAGCCGTTGTCTATTAAGAGTTACCAAAGGTCCATAATCCAAGGACCGGCTTCGTTAATAATATTAGCACCTAAAGTAACATAAACGAAAGATAAGTAAATTGGAATTACTTGAAAGATAGAAGCGGTCAACAGTTTTCAATGATACCGACATTTTTCTTTTAATCCGAATGGGAGCGTTTGAGTTTTACATTTACCCCATGTTGAGGCGTTTTCTCCATCAGACGTCCTCGATGCTCAACCATCGACATCAGATGAGTTATTTTATTGAGCTGATCTGTCATTAGAGTTAGCGTATCTAATTCCACTTAAGCTGATGCTAGGTGACGTGTGGATACTTCATAGTCTCCACATGAACACCTGCAATAAAAGCGCGACTGAGATACTAAGACCTCGGTTCTAAATGTGAGGTGCCTAGGGAAGATTCTCTGTAGAGTCATGGTTGTTCTTTAGTCTCTAGACGTCGTCAGTTTTTCCCACCTCTTCAATAACGCTCCAGTTTAAAGTTTGCTGCTTAGTTTGTCGATTCTGTTTTGACGTTGAAATCAGAAAGATCCAGCAAACTTCTTATAAGCCATGTATTTATCCTCCTGGTCAAATACGGGTTAGACGATAGGAACAATATGATGTCTTGTAGGCATCATTGAAAAATTTTGACCACTTGTCTCGTGCAGGAAACTAGCTTGCCTTTTCAGTGTTATGTTATGCATGCTCTGATGGTGGTGAAAATAATGTCGCATAATAAATAGCAGGCGTCAGATCCGACAATTCAATATTCAGGCATCATTCATAAACGAATTCACGCAACAATAATCGAAAGACCCATTTTATATGACAGCACCAATTCCAAATTCTACCAATACATACCAATACACGACTTGCCGGTCGTCTGAAAGTGGCAAAAATGAAGAGTTATTGCCACTCTTTCAGGAGCAAGATTTGGATACAGCAATGCATTCAACATGGGCCTCGGGGAAAATCACCGTCATAAGTTTGTGTATAGACAGTGTCAGAAGCTGACAGGGACCGGAAATATCACTGAACTGTTCTAGAGTGAAAGAAGACTGAAGAAATCATGTAAAAATCCACTGAAATAACTTTTTCGGCAATTTTCAGTCCGTGCCTATACTTACAGCATACGTGAGGCAGAAGTTTAGTCGTGGTTCGCATTGCACTATGGGATGGAAACATGGCGATTTTTGCTATTTCTAGACGACCGGCAAGGCGTATATTATAGTTGCGGAATTCTTTAGGGAATGTGGCCTAAATAAATGTCAGATCTTGGGACTGTATCCTAAAATGATGATTTTCCAATATTTATCTTTAGAGTATATGTCATTCGATACAAAGTAACAACTGTAACAGCTTCACCTGCCGACTCTTAACTGATTTCACGTGAGTCTTTTCTTTTCTAATATACTTTCATTTCAATGCAGTTTGGAGAAAATCAAATCAAGCTTGTGCGGTTCTTGAACACGACGGTGATGGTACGTGTCGGCGGTGGATGGGTGACCCTTGTAGGATTTCTAGAACAAAACGACCCATGTAGAGGTAAGACGAATGTGACGGTGATACAGTTTATTATGAACGGTCCTCTTTACCAGCACTTGGTGATAGATTTAATTCATGAGAAAATCACCAGCCAAGTTATTTATTTGGATGATGTTTTGGTTTACTCGGTATGCTGTGCTGGGATCGTTTTAAGTTATTTCATCTGGTGATTATTTCGTTTGTTTAATTTACAAGCCTAATGGTCCCGAGATGTGGTATTTCCAAGTTTTGAAATTGTTCAGTGAAATGACCCATATTATATACACTGCACCTTCAACCCTCTCCGCCATGTGCGCTTTGTGTGTTTTGAAACTACACACTGTGAAACGATGTCTTATAATAACCCTATATATCAGTAACTTTCAATCGATTAATATGTTTCCTATCTCTCCTTCACTGAAATATAGTTGTAATATAACTCTGTCATACTATACATAGTTTTTCAGATTTTTTTCTCGAATATTTACCTTTCTTCTGGCTTATTCAGATAATATAGCTGAATTATAGTAATGAATTTCAGATCAACTTCAACACTCATCGGGTCAATGTTACGTCCCATAGAATATAACAGTCCAAACATAATGATTCCAGGAGAATGCTAGCTGGCAAAATGCTCGAAAAGTCGTATGAAGACTATCAGAGAACGTTTTCGGTTTGCAATTGATAGTAATTGTCCTTTCATATTTATGTCCCCCTCTAATTAGGGGGGGGGGCATCTAGCGATCGCTTTGTCCGTCCGTCTGTCCGTCCGTCTGTCCGTCCGAGTTTCTTGTCCGCGCAATATCTCGGTTAATATTTGATGGACAGGATTGAAACTTGCATGGAATGTGGCCAGTGCCTCGTAGTTGTGCAGCGTAGAGTTTTTTCCGAGTTCCGGCATAATTTTCAAGAGTTATGACCCTTTTTCTGAAATCTCTGTGAATGGGACTTGTCCGGACTGGATCTCGGTTAATATTGTATGGACAAGTATGGAATTTGCATGATATGTGGCCAATGCCCCATAGTTGTGCAGCGTGAAGTTTCTCTGCTTTCGGTTATATTTTCAAGAGTTATGTTATGTTCATCAAACCTAAGTGGATGGGATATATTTATTTGTCCAGGCTGGATCTCAGTCCATAACCGTTTTGGACCGGGGAAATGGCTATAAAATTGTTATTCTACATTCTAAAGCAGAAGTGTGAAATGGCCCCCAAAAGAGTGAATTGGATGCAAAATTCAAAGTTCACGATCGCTTCATAATTTCACCACAATATACTCCCAAGGAATGTAGGTCTCATAACCAGGTCACATTTTTGGATTTGGCGAAAGCCCCGGCGACCACCTTGCATCAAAACATTGTATTATTACTTGTTGGTCGATATTTCGAATATGTATTCTGCGAGGCATGCTGGAAAAAGTGACTGAAACAGAATTTTTATAATTATCCAAATTAGGCCTCCACAGACCAATACAGAACAGAACAACAATGGCGGGGCAGTGTCAGATTAAAGCGGAAGCGGGGGGGGGGGGGCATACAATTGAGCGATCTCTGATTGCTTCCTTGCTGTGTTTCCTTACAAATGATGTTTTACCGTATGTCTTGGCCATCATTCCATGTGTATTTCTTTCAAACACAGATACTTACCCGACAAAAATCTATACCTTCATTGCTACCTAGTACATTATTTGCGGAACCTGGAATATAGTATGCGTATTGTGTCCCAAAGTAAATTGATGGCATGTTTTACCTGACACAATTGTTTAGAACAGTTTTTGAATCTCAAGAGTAGATTGCTGGCATGTTTCACCTGATACAAATGTTGTGGACAAGTCTAGAGTCCCCGAGTAAATTGGGGGCATGTTTTACCTGATACAAATGTTGAGAACAATTCTTGTATCCCAGAGTAAATTTATGACATGTTTTACCTGATACAAACGTTGATAATTATAGTCACAGACTAAATTGATGGCATGATTCACCGGATAAAAATGCTGAGAAAAATTCTTGCATCGACGGCATGTTTACCTGATACAAATATTGAGTAGAGTTCTAGAGTTTCAGAGTAAATCGATTGGATGTTTTACCTGATACAATTATTAAGGAAAGTCAGACATTCCCGGAGTAAATTGATAGCATATTTCACCTGATACTAATGATAAGGAGAATTCCACAGTCCCTCAGTACATTAATGGGATTTTTCACCTCCTACAAATTTTGAGCGCAATTCTTTGAGTAAATTGGTGGCATGTTTTTCCTGATACAAATATTGAGAATTTTAGTGTCCCAGAGTAAATTGATGGCATGTTATATTGAGGACATTTTCTTGCCACCCGTATAGCTAAAGGACGGACGAACCTTGAACTACGGGATCAATTAAATCTACCAGACGGAACAGGCTCGCAAAGACAAGTGTTCAGTCCACGTCGTTCGGGGATCCCCCCTAGAAGTACCACTCCAACTTCTAGCCGTTCTGCTAAGAAACATACCACTGACACAGGCTACGCTTCGTCTAATTCTTCAGGTATAAGCCCCAAATCACTTCATCTTTGAGAATCAGTGCTAGGAGTTCACTAGATTATCTTTCATGCCAGTGACCTGAACTATGCTGTTTATGAAAAACAGTCCCCGTACACATGAGCAAATTTTCTCTAACAATGGCATTTGAGGAAATGAAAATGACCTTGTGTATCTGGTCTGTTTCCCTCTTGGCATTATGGCAGTAAATTATCGCTACAGGTCAGAGATGCATTATGGCTGTTTATGATATGGCTTTCAAAGCTTGAAATATTCAGTTATATTTTCTTTGAATCTGTATTTATTATCAAAAAATCATACTTGGTGGCAGACATTTGTCAATAGTTACCATCTCTTTCAGTCAGACAAGTTGTGTTCAATTCCATTAACACTGTGCCTCAACGAACTAAAAGGCCACAGCCGATATCCGCCATGATAATGCATTTCTGGCCCATTGCGTCTTGGTCCATAGCTTGACTAATAACTGTGTGCATGTGGTAAATATCTACACCTTTGCATGGTCCACTCTTATCCTGTCTCAAAAGACGAAAAGCTACACGTCTGGTAGCTACATTGCCAAGAATGCCGGACTGGCGTCCAATCTAGAAACCCAGTCGGTAATTCATTTCGATCAAAAATACTTTCGTATTACAATTTTGACGACTATGACATCATGTTGTTTTGCTGAATTACATTGAAAATTGTATACCTACTGAAACTAGCTTGTGGTCATCTAAATTCTTATTTTCTACCGGCATAAATTTGTGTGCTATGAATAACAATAGAAAAACTAAATGAAATTTCATGTGGATTGTGATTACTTGCCGAATGTCTGATCTGATGACAAAATTGATCAGTTTCATCCACATCTAATCTATTATTTTCGGATCTCGCATCACTGCGTTTAATTTTAATTCACTGGGCGCGAAATGGTCACTATTTCCTTATTGTCAACCCTTCCCAACTATTCCTGTTACACTTGCATGATTTCTACTTAACTATTGGTGCATGCGGTTTGAGCTGTAACGTTTGTCCCTTTTAACTACATCACTATATCATTCAGTCGTACCTGTTCACAGTTTCGCACTGTTTATTTATTTATGGCTCGGGATCACGCACGTTTACATAAATTATAATCGGTTAATAGTAACTAATTTTCAGCGTTTTAATGTTTGTAAGTAATTTTTGTCCCAATTTGACCGACATATTGTGCAGACCTGGGAGAGTTGTTGCCCCTGACAACTTGAATTCCCTCTAAATCGTCACATCTCGGTTAAACTAAATGTACGTATGATACATATGTTGTCGATTCTTCTTTTAGCTGGAAGTTCTGGAAATCTGTCGACGTCGAGGAAAAATAAAACAATGTCGATGATAAATCTAACAGAGGTTAATTCCACGCCGCCAAGGAGAAATCACGAATTCGGTGAGTTTTATGAAACAATGAAACTTTCCTCGGATAATCCAAAGACCGAATTCATATAACAACATTATCACCCAATTAAAAAAAAACAATAGTATACATAAAATTAGGCTAGTTTCTTGCAAGAGAGGAGCGATCAACAGTTTTCAATGAGGCCGGCAAGACATCACGATGTTCCAAAAATGTCAAATCCGTATCGCTGCTCAGTATTCTTCATCCATATGATTTTCGTTGTAAAATCGTTATCTAGAGTATGATGTATCTCAGTCGCGTTTTTGATTGTGGAAGTTCATATGAACACTATGAGGATCTTGAAATACATTGTTTCGTACTGCCCCTAGCCCCGGGTTAAGCGGAATTAGACACAAGTTACGAAATGTAACGCCATAGATCTTGCACGCTACGTTCTATTAAAGACCGATGCATCATGAACGAAAGTATATGATATCTCCTCTGCCCTGTAGGTATTTAAAAAAAATCAGAAGTATTGATGGTTATTTTATAGCAGTTGTCAGTGATACATGATATCGTTGCAATATTAGATACAAATGTATCATATGTGACACTTTATTTTGCCAGGTTCAACGAGTGACCTAAATAGAACGAGACGTTTGAGTGACTCATCGTCGAGCTTAGCTTCTGGAATGGGGAGGTCAACAAAATCGACCCGATCCCCTGCAACCTCGACGTCCAGTAGACCCAAAACACCCAATTACGAAAGCCCGCGTTCTGTAACAAGTCCAAGTCCCCGCACCAGCACGCCAAACCGACCCACAACGCCCTCTAGTGGTGGTAGATCAACGACGCCATCAGCGAGACCTAAATCCAGATCAAGACCGACAACTCCTGTTCAACATCATTATGGTTGGAGATAAAAAAAACTCATTGAATTTGAACGAGGAAATGGAGATCAGCAGAAAACTTTTTAATACGTGTATGATTGTGAGGAAGAGAGCTTGTGTTGAATGAGATTTAAAAAGAACAAATGGGAAAAGAGAAGATCTATTTTTGTTAAGAATTCTGGTTCGCTGTAAAGTTATTTCTGTTACGCAAAACTATGCTTCCAGTGTCGTGGACGTGAACGTTTATACCTTGTACACTCCTCATTCAAATATGTGCATATCAATTTTAATTTGTTGATGGCGAGAACTGCGCTATTTTATTCAGCGATTAATATACTGCAGGGACTTTTTATCACCATTCTTCATTCTTTATCATTCCTGTGTTCGAACTGTTATTTACAGTGTTTTATATACTTCCACATCAAATGCCATTGGTGACTTTCAACACAGCTTGCCAAACTGCCACGATTTACAGTATCGTTATTGCAATTATTCGACATAATCCATTATAAAGGTGGTCTGTAGGGTACTAGTATACCAGATATGCTTTTAAAGGATTATACTCTGTCGCGATTTTAACAAACCCAAGTTACTCCATTGTACGAAACTGTATCAACTGTATTTCAGCGCTGGCAACATAATCCTTCGATACCATTGTAGAGACTAAATCCCAAGCATGGTTCATGGAATTAAGATTGAGGAGAATTGGCGGGCAATTCCACCCAACCACCCACAATATCAGATTCGCGATCAATTTGAGACGATTGTCCGGGAAACGATAATCCGCAGTGGCGTTTATATTGAAAAAACTTCCTTGGATGTTACATTAATCAAACCAAAAATCATTTCTTTAATACTGCACAAAAATCTGTTTCGTGCAGAATTGTTCTTATAAAACATAATGCGTGAATAAAACGAACGCGGGAAATGAGTCTATCTTCCGTTTTTGGCTTTTCCATAGACATTTCAACATGGATTTTTTATTATTTATAAAAATATGACATCTTGTACAAATGTACACTGAAATGTCCAAAACGGAAGAAAGACCCATTTTAAACGTCGATCGACGCTATTTTACGTCAGTCTTACTCTGAACGTCTGTAGTATAACTTGAGTGTTTTCTCTGTACGAAACACATTTTGTGCAGAAGTGAACAAATGTATTCTTATTTTCACTAATGTAACAACTGAGGGGGGGGGGTCTCCTTTGTGAAGGCAACTACTCCTTGAGAACGTGAACTATTTTCTGCTGCTGTTATGGTCTGGCTCCACTGTAACCTATACACACATTGGTTCTACCTATTCAGAACTGCCACAGGAAAAAGAAAAATGTCCAGGACATCATTTCATACAGTGCAAGATTTTTCTTTGTTCAGTGTTTCGTATGTATTGTTGATTGATGCGTTTTTCACAGATGGTATTTCAGTTTAAATGTTAGTTTGAATCAGAATCATAGTCAGATTATTTAACGTTAACCCGGACAGGCCCCCAATCTTCACGCCAGAAAAAAAGGTGATGGTCCTAAATCATGCACCTGTTTGATGATCCGTATCAGCCTTTTTCTTGATGTGTTGGTGGAATCAGAATCTGGAATTGCCAATTTGTTAAGCTTTGCAATTAGTGGTGCCAAGATGGCAGATTAGAATACAAGATGAAAGAGATTTCTAGTACACTACATGTTAGATTTGCTGCAAAATGGCTTCCTTATACCTACTTGCTATGTATATTATCACCAGTTTTGCCATGTTAATAATACGTACCGGTATCGTCTTGCATAATTGTAGAACTGACCAATCATGTTCGCCTTCTAATTGACCAATAGCTTTCAAGCATTCCGGACGAATCCGGACAATTACAGAAGAACTGGAGCACATTTTAAGACATCTAGAGATTATAGGAATCGTCAGTTTTAAGCAACATAAGCTTAAAAGATGTGTAGAAACCGGGCATAGAACAAGTCGATGCCAAACTATTTTATGCATAAATACGCTAGCTTTTATACAAAATCGTTTATGAACGTTTTTAGATGCGCAATAATGACCTAGTTTTAATAATTGGTAATGGCACGGACGCATGTTATACATACATGTATATATGCTACTATAAATGATGTACATAACAATTCTTAACTATATTTATTAACCTTTTATATCTCATATGAGTTTATCATGTATACATATCACATCTATATATAGCCATCATTTTATGTAACTGTGTAACATTTCTCATTAAGAATTTGTACACTTATATCATTAATGTATATATGTGGCCCGAAATAAATTGTTCGTTACCCAAAATATAGTTTTAAGCTGAAATTCATGGAAATTTCTTCCCCACAGTCTATGTTTATTAAAAATTATTATTACATTTATGTACACACACCCTTAAATTGTTTCAGAGGACTGAAAATCGGAATTATAGATTGTCGTGGGAATGCAAGTATTATCGTATATGGATGGTATTTACCAGGTTGAGAGAGATCACAGTTCGGTAAAATAAACAATCTATATTATCTTCGAGGAATACACGATTGCAGATGTGTTCAGACAAGTCACCAGTCATACCTTTTCATAGGGATGTGGCTTTGAAAGTCACATTTGAAATAACTCTCTCGCTAATTCGACAGATTTGGAAACTGAAGAAACTAGAGCCTGTTGGCTTTTTTATATATCGATTTCTGGGAATCATAGAAACGATTGTAATTTGTCATGCCTGTGATCGGCATACATCTGAACTTCACTATAGTTTTTGGTTAAAATCTAAACAGTCAAGTATCATTTTCCATTTACAAGCGTCTGGTCCGTCATTCATAATTCAGCCGTCGTCCATTAGAGAATATCCGCGTCCATAATCCAAAGACCTATTCCATATTCCATATAACAGTATTAGCACCAAATTCAAAAAGACAATCATGGTATACATAAACATAGGCTCGTTTCCTGCAAGAGAGAAGCGGTCAACAGTTTTCAATGATGCCGGCAAGACATCGTGATGTTCCAAAAATATCAAATTCGTATCGCTGATCAGTATTCTTAATCCATAATATTCGTTGTAAAGTCGTCATCTAAAGAATTATGTATCTCAGTCACGCTTTGATTGTGACTGTTCATATGAGTACCATGAGGATCTTGAAGTACATGGGTTCATACGGCCCCTAGCCCCGGGTTAAGCGGAATTAGACACATGTTCCGAAACGTAACGCCATAGATCTTGCACGCTACGCTCGTATTTTGCTATCAGCATGCGATATGTATCGCCAAATTTGAGTGAGTGGAGGCGCTTGGTGGTGTAGCCCTGTTTTATAAGTTTCTGCAACAATGTTTTGTGACGTTGATTAAAATCGTCACATTTAACACAGGATCTAGCAAATGCTACTAGGCGTGATATGTATATGCCATATGCAGGTCCCACTGGAATATTACTGTCCAGAAAGGGATAGTTTACCATGTCGAAATTGTAATCATCTCTTTTGTCATACAGTCGACGAGAGAGAAGGCCCGCTTCATTTTTATAGAGATATAGGTCTAAATACGACGTGCCTGTAGGGTTATCTGTAGTTTCCTTCAAATCCAGTGAAGGTGGATATATATCCTTCACTGCGTCATTTATATAGCGATTATCCACAGCGAGAATATCGTCTATATAGCGTTTGGTGAATGAGAAGGAACGGGCTTTGAATGGATCGGTTTTTGAAAGCGCCTGCATATAGTCATATTCATAAGAGAACAGATATAGGTCAGCCAATAGGGGTGCACAATTAGTACCGATTGGAATACCTATATGCTGTTGATATACTGTGTTGCCAAATTTCACATAGATATTTTTAATGAGAAATTCAAGCCACTCTATAAACAAAGAAACATCCCATGAATGATATCTCCTGTATGTAGTAGAGCTAAAGAATGCTTTATGGCTTCCGACATTAATATATCTACGATCAGTTTTCTTGAACACTGGCTTCAAGATCCCTGGCTACAGCCTTGGCATATTACAAATATATTCTTTGATGTGTTTGTTTGACTACACGAGACAGCCTTAGTTTGTCATGTTTCACATTCAAAATTCTTTATAGAAGATGGCTGGGTACAGGATTCGGTTATGACACTTGATCACGCTGTTGGTAATTAACTTTTTATCATATTGTGAATTAATGACAAAGGGATTGGTGGCCAATATTATTCCGAGTATTTTGAAGTTTATATCATCATTCAAGGTATTTCCTCTTAAAACCTGTGCAGCTAAGCTCATTCTCATGATGAAGGCCTACATGTACATGTACATATTACATTGTTGGAAGTCCATTCTGGTCTGAGTGACCAACATTGATGCATTTAAAACTGGGTCAGCAAAACAACTGGCCTAGATACCTACCCACACTTTGCTGTATGCAGGAAACCACTGGCTTGGCTGTGTTACGTTGCTGGAATTTAAATTCATTTGCCGAAATTCCATTTTAAACATAGTGAAACCAAAGAAATGAGGAAAGCGAGAGGTAATTGGAAATGGAGTATACAACAGATATACGTTAATATTGACCAAACTAACCATTTCATGTCCAAAAAAATGTGACATACACAGACTAAAAGTAGAACAGGGTTAGCCTCTTAGAGTCTCTGGTTTATCAGACAACATACTTTGAACTAGAAACTAACAAACCCTAAAAACAACAACTAAGCACTTGAAAAACATTAAGACACATCTACTATATTCAGCTTCGTAAAAGAACAACAAAATGATTAAAAAGAAGAAAAAAAGTTATCAAAGAGAAAAATCTTCAGAAGTAGTTATTTTAGCGTAAGAACTTTGTTTTGTGCATGAGTAAACAAGACGCATCCTGTTCAAGATTTACAGCCCTCCGAAATATCTCTGGCTGACACGACCGGGTTATCGGATTACCCTGGCTGGTCAACATCGATATATAAAAATTAAAAGTCCAGTTATCAAGGCCATAAGTTATGCCATTTCTTGAAAGGATTCGCCGATTCATTTAAAAATTATAATTTCCAAAATTTATTCAATTCTTACATGCTCGACGGAATTCAGGTGATAAATTGTCATGATGAGTTTTCGATCCGGTGCCGCTCAAGCCGGTGCTAGGGGCCGTGTGGTCATGTCATTCAATATGTCAACATGAACAGCTGCAATAAAAGCGTGGTTGGGATAGAAATCACCAGAGGGATCAGTTTTGGTTCTTGTGATATTTTTAGAAATATGCAGTCAGTCTATTTGTCTCTGGGGTCATATGACTTCTTGTCAGTACTCCGGCATCGTTTTTCACCGCGCATGTTGAGTTTTATTGTTGCCTGTATATGGTGAGATTCTGCTGGTGGACCTTTCGTCCCCGAGACTTGGTCTCTGTCTACTAGTATTTGTCTGTGGGGTCATATGACTTCTTGTCAGTACTCCGGCATCGTTTTTCACCGCCCATGTTGAGTTTTATTGTTGCCTGTATATGATGAGATTCTGCTGGTGGACCTCTCGTCCCCGAGACAAAACAATGTCATTGTAATTTTCTGACTTGCAAACATGGTAAAGAATGAAGCCATTGGTCAGCGTCGGACCTCACAGGTATTTATTCTGAATACGAACTTGCATTCAATAAAGACTCCCTCGTTTGGGGCGTTTTTAACTGGCGGTCACACGGTTCATCATTTTTCAACAGATGACTTGATAGTGCTATTACATCATCGCTCTGAAATATTTGTATCTAATACCGCTCCAGCCGGTGCTAGGGGCCGTATGGTCATGTCGTTCAATATGTTCACATGAACACCCGCAATAAAAGCGTAGCTGGGATACAAATCATCACAGGAATATTTGGTTCTTGTGCTGCTTTTAGAAATATGCAGTCAGTATATTTGCCTGCGAGGACATACGACTTCGTGTCAACGACAGCCTTTCAATGTTACGTTTAATTCAGAATATGAAACTTCAAGGCGACTAGTTGGGCAACTACTGGGCCAAAATTACCTCGAATCCCCATATACAAAATTAAATTTCGGAAAATATATTATATACACGTTATTTTCCCCCTTGATTCTGTTTAAACCGTACGAAAAGGAATACTGGGTGTACAAGTAGCATCAATCTTGTTAAAAAATTATTTCATTTCTTAATTTTTTTTAAATATTCGTTGAAAAACCTTAACATGGAGAGGTATACCGTTCCCCCTACTGAACTGTGTCCAACGTTAATTATTATCAGACGCTTTTCTGGATGTCCAACTTTGTTCCTCCAAAGTCCTATATATGTATGATTTTATCCTACTGCGGTGTGCATTGAGGGGTGTTAAATCACGAGTGGGGCTCAGTACTTCTTCTAGACCAGATAGTTGTAAACGTAAATTTAAGAAAGATAAATCTTGCATATCTTCAGAAACCTGGCCTGCCATTATAAACCTTTCCGTGAATTTCCTGAAGCAGGAGTCGAGGTGAGTGCTATACAGAGTAGTTCCCCTTCTTTAGTTGCACTTTCATACATACCTGGCATCGGAGCATTGGCTTCAAAATACGTCCGCCACACACATCGTCAACACCTACTATATATATTCTCTGACAAATAAAACACAGCAAGGAAGCAATCAGAGATTGCTCAATTGTATGCCCCCCTTCCGCTTTAATCTGACACTGCTCCGCCATTGTTCTGTTCTGTATTGGTCTGTGGAGGCCTAATTTGGCTAATTATAAAAATTCTGTTTCAGTTATTCGCATAATACATATTCCAAGTATCGATCAACAAGTCATAATACAATGTTTTGATGCAAGATGGTCGGCCGGGGCTTTCGCCAAATCCAAAAATGTGACCTGGTTATGAGATCTACATTCCTTGAGAGTATATTGTGGTGAAATAATGAAGCGATCGTGAACTTTGAATTTTACACCCAATTCACTCTTTTTGGGGCAATTTCATACTTCAGGACCTATGTGGTCTGCTTTGGAATGTAGAATAACAATTTAATAGCCATTTTCCCAGCCTGGACAAATAAATATATCACATTCACTTAGGTTTGATGAACGAAGGGCCATAACTCTTGAAAATATAAACGAAAGCATAGAAACTTCACGCTGCACAACTATGGGGCATTGACCACATATCATGCAAGTTCCATACTTGTCCATACAATATTAACCGAGATCCAGCCCGGACAAGTCCCAATTCACAAAGACTTGATCAACAAAGGGCCAGAACTCTTGAAAATATATGCGAAACGCGGAGAAACTTCACGCTGCACAACTACAGGGCACTGACCACATACCCTGCAAATTTCATAATTGTCCATACAATATTAACCCAGACCGGAGACGTTCATAAAGTTAGACCGCGGTTCATAGTTCGTTATTCGGGACCTCTCATTCAGCGACTCATAACAGCGCCCCTAGTTGCGCCCCCTGGCGTCAGATTTGGGATATGAATATGCAAAGATATAGAGCATGACATTCTCTCTTGCTATACAGAGTTTGGAGTTCAAAGTACTCATAATAAACAAAAATACAGATTTCCATATCTGAGGAAATAATTGCTGGTCTCCTCGAATAATGAACTGCGAACTGCGAACCGCGGTCTAACTTTATGAACGTAGACCGGAGAAGTCCCAATTCACGGAGATTTCAGGAAAGAGGGGCCATAACTCTTGAAAATATAAGCGAAACGGGGAGAAACTTTACGCTGCACAACTGTGGGGCACTGATCACATATCATGCAAATTTCATACTTGTCCATACAATATTGACCAAGATCCAGCCCGGACAAGTCCCATTCACAGAGATTTCAGAAAAAGGGCCATAACTCTTGAAAATTATAGCGGAACTCGGAAAAAACTCTACGCTGCACAACTACGAGGCACTGGCCACATTCCATGCAAGTTTCAATCCTGTCCATCAATTATTAACCAAGATATCGCGCGGACAAGAAATTCGGACGGACAGACGGACGGATGGACGGACCAAAGCGATCGCTATATGCCCCCCCCCCCTTTGATTAGAGGGGGGGCATAATTATGATATTTATTGTTTCCTGATTTGGGGGGCAATTTTGTTATGTGACACATCGTCTCCCCCTGAAGTATCTATAGTGACACAACAAAATGTGATTTTTTAATGACTTCCTAATTTTGGGCTTACAGTAACCTTTACCACAATTTGAGGCTTAATAATGTCACACGCAAGGTTGTTTCACGCATATGGTGACAGTCAGTTTGGTTGGTGGAGGATGCCGGAGTACCCGGAGAGAACCACCGCCAGGCGGCAAGTAACTGACAAACTTCCACACATCGACCAGCGGGGCTCGAACCCGTGCCGGTTCAGTGGTGTGAACCGAGCGGTCACCAGCGAACGCCTTTTTTCTCATTTGATTTATTCACCATATGATATATATACAAAGACACACTGATTACATTAATTCATAGAAAACTTATCACATAGTAGAAAGATAAAAACAATGTTTTCTATTAATGAGTATAATGTACAATGAGTTTAAAAGTTGCAGATTACTTCATCACCATCGATATTGACAAGTACGTTTTGTTTGAGGAACTTCCTGTTGAATGCATTTTTCGTATTGTGATAAAAATAAGACTGTTGAACAGTATCCATCAAATACCAGCGAAACGCCTTAGACCACCCGGCCACCGAGGTCCCTCCACAATTTGAGTAGCCCTTCCTGGCACATTCTCCCCCGAATACCAGGCCTTCAAGTGGCTCAGTGAAAATATAGGAGAAATATTGCAATTTTCGGACAAAATTTGGGAAATATAGGAATTTTAGAAGGTAAATGGCTACGTCGTCATGATATATTTGAGAGTAAATTACATTGAAATACATACGGCAATATGAACATGTATTACAGGGGTGGTGTCAGTACTTTAAGAATTTGGGGGAGGGGTACTGACGTTTTAACTCGGGACTATCCTGGGTTCACTCGCCTCAGGCATATATATGGTGTTTGGTGGCATATTTGTCCCATCACCCCATCTGAAAATGCCCCCTCTCCCCTACCCACCTTCTCTGCCAATCCTGGTATATATCTGGTATATATCTGGTAGGCATCTTTTGGCATCTATTGCAAGAGTTTCGATGACAAGAATGCCATCATGGTCATAGTGCTGTATCAGAGCATTGTCATCAAATGCCTGTGTCAGTTTTAGGTTAACCTGATAAGACACTTTTCACCCACGACTTTGAGGTAGCAGACTAATCCAATTTTACGTCTACAGTGTATGTTTCTGTGCATCTACCAAAATAGAGATATTTCAATGAAAGTGAATAGTACAAAAAACTATGAACTCTAAAGAGTAAATTTGTGAAAGGATATTGGATTTGGATTTCATATTTTTGAGCCGTTGGACCGCAACGAAGGAACGCTGGTAAACTGATCATTTTTGGCCATGTAATGTCTAGAAGAGAAGCCAGGTGATCCCCTATTTTTAATCGGTAATGTAAACTCAGAGTTGATCAAAAACCTGAAAATACTATGCTGCGCTTTAAGCCGGGGTCGAGGGGTCGCCTAGGTCCTGGAAGCTCTGGGGTTCCAGATGACTGAAGATGCATTCTGGACCATTTCTGGCATATAAATTGGCTAAATATTACTCACCATTCAAGCAATGATTCATGTTTTTTGAGACTGAGTGAGTGTAGAATTTTGTAACAAATCCCAGTAAAAGCGATGATTATTCTAACTTCGCAATTTCGAACATTATGCATGAATTTCATTTCTCATTGCATTCAAATAATAACTACAAACTGAACTATTTTATATGCGAAATTTTCATACACATGCTTTAGTAACATGGCATAATTCTATCGAAGAAATAATTTTACTCCACCATATTATGCAAGATCCTTTATAAATTTGCATGGGAGATAGTCCAAATATATATATCTCAATTCAGGAAAATATAGGAATATCTTAAAAATATGGGAAATAAAGGTGTCGCATAAAGGCCTGCCTTATGTATACACAGACACAAAATATTAACGAGTTTTAATTTCCCAATTTTGGTGATTTTCATTGGGGTACCGGACAACAATAGCACGTCAACCAATCAGCGAATCCCAGTTAAATTTGTCAAACGCTATGGCGAGTTAACACGGAATACCCATGCCTAGTATGAATCCTTTCTGGCCTGAGCGATTTGGTGTACGCAATCTTGGGGCGTAAAGTTCCCCCACCCCCTCTATATATTTTCGCTATCCCTTAGGCTAGAGTGCTGAAACTTAGCATACTATGTAACGAGAGATCCTGAAGGATCTTGGCGCCCACCATTGTCCGATAATTGTAAGATAATGTCAAGAGGATCTTTTTGTCCATTGTTACTAAGAACAAATGATTGATTTGTAATTTTGTTTGCAGAATTTCGAATTTGAGCGAAAAAGATCGAAAAAGGGACATTAGAAAACACCAAGTTTCAGGAGTTTCAAGATTTCTAGAAACTTTACTTGATGTCGGTTGTTATAGTACAAGTGAAATGAGCAAAGTTGGTCTGAAAGTGAATGTCTGAAGGATCCTTCGTCTTCATTTTGCAGTATTTCTTTGCACGTGTCATCATTGAGTACTGGAAGCGAAGACAAATCTCTTTGACACTTTGGCCTAAGCTATCAAACATACTTAAGATTATATAATTAGGAACGAATGCTAATTCTGTTTTGCTTACTGGGCTAGTTTGAGTTATCTCTTTCAAGATACCATGCTCGAAAATAGTAAGATGGTACAAAACTTTGTACTGAAGGGATCCGGTCCGTGCAGTAATGTTGAATCTTTGAAAGTGTCTGAATCCTGATTATCTCCCTTGGATCGAAACACGCAGTAGTCTACAGTTGTCGAGTTGTGACGTTATGTCACAAGTGACGTCCTTTCGTGTAGCCGACCCGTCGGCAGACGAAAATGTGGGGCAGTTCACTTGCACTTGTGCAAAATAAACTGATTTGAAACCTGAGGAAATACATTTTAATTCGGAATCATTTGAACTCCTTGATATAGAAGGAGAAGGTATGGATATTCTCTATAGTCAATATATGGAATATGCCCGACCGTTTGATCCGCCGACTCTTGTGATGCAACGTCAAAACTCGGGAATACCGTATTAATTTGAAGCGTAACTTGGATTTTTGAATCGGACCAAAAAGGTATCTTGCACAATTAGGCCCCTTGTGGGACCTGTGTACCAAATTTCAAAAAGATCCATGAAGTAGTTCGTGAGAATTCACGATAACAATGTTTCAAGGGGAAATTCATGATGACCACCTGGCGGCCATATCTGATTTTTGAATCAGACCAAAAAAAGGTATCTTGCTCAACTGCATCACAAGGGGAACCTGTGCAACAAATTTGAGAAAGATCAATGCAGCAGTTCCTGAGAAATCGCAATAACAGTTTCTTGAGAAAATCCAAGATGGCCGCCTGGTGGCCATATTGGATTTTGGAATCGCACCAGGAAAGATATCTTGCACAACTAGATTACAAGGGGAACCTGTGTACCAAATTTGACAAAGATCCATGCAGTAGTTCCTGAGAATTCACGATAACAAAATTTCATGGGGAAATTCAAAATGGCCGCCTGGTGCCCATATTCGATTTTCGAATCGGACAAAAAAGGTGTCTTGCACAACAGGACCACAAGGGGAACCTGTGTACCAAATTTGAGAAAAATCCATGCAGTACTTCCTGAGAAATCACGATAAAATGGTATCTTGCACAACTAGACCCCAAGGGGAACCTGTGTACCAAATTTGAGAAAGATCCATGCAGTAGTTCCTTAGAAATCACGATAACAAAGTTTCATGGGGAAATCCAAGATGGCCGCCTTGTGGCCATATTGGATTTTCGAATCGGACCAGAAAAGGTACCTTGCACAACTAGACCCCAAGGAGAACCTGTGTACCAAATTTGAGAAAGATCCATGCAGTAGTTCCTGAGAAATCACGATAACAATGTTTCATGGGGAAATCCAAGATGGCCGCCTTGTGGCCATATTGGATTTTCAAATCGGACCAGGAAAGGTATCTTGCACAACTAGACCCCAAGGGGAACCTGTGTACCAAATTTGAGAAAGATCCATGCAGTAGTTCCTGAGAAATCGCGATAAATGGAATTGTTTACAGACGGACGACGGATGGACGGACGGACGACGGACCACGGACGAAAAGCGATTTGAACAGCCCACCATCTGGTGATGGTGGGCTAAAAAACAAGCTGGCTGCCAGTGACGTCATTTTAAAAAGGGCATTTTATGGACGATTAACTTAAATTATTCAGTGGTCCATCCGACATTTTGTTTTGTTGACATATTTTTTTCGGCTTGTTTTAAGAAATTCCATAATTCACCATGTTCTTGCTCCAATTGATTAGCGCATGGAAATGAACGCGATCTACTCCCTTAATTATATGTATTGTAATACATCTTTATGTAAGTTTATGATGGACACTGTCCAATGACGTAACATGCAAATACATTGTATTGAATTGCACTAATGACTGGACGAAATGTTAGCTGAACTTGATGGCATAGCCGTTCCAACTACTCCGAGATAACAAAACAGAGAACGCCCAGACAGTTTCTTCATTATTTGTATTTCATGCCGATACAAACGCGCCTGATGGAGTTACATATATCTATCAAGGATCTATAGCATATAAAATAGTGATATATATATTGTTTCTTTCTCATGTTTCTCGCAAATGAATATACAACGAACAGTTACAAAATGGTCCTTATACAATATACTGTATAGCTTTTCGTGTAATATGAATTTATATAGCTAGAAAATAAAATTCTCCTCAGCAAATAACCTCTTGTATAGTATATATATATATTGTTCATGCTATTTGGATTGATGACCGGGATTAATACGAGAAGGGATAGTTAAGACGACAGATTGTCCCCCCCAACTTCAGCCACCCGCTCAGAGAGCAACGATTGTTGATTCCTTGATATTTAGTTACGGTAATCACAGCTTCATTTCCTGCCAAATCCAAAGTTCATGCCTTGCTAGCAATCTTAATAACCTATCAGTACTCCCCGTTTCTTTCTTATAAGCTGTAGGATCTTACAGACCTCCACGGAAGATCACATCCACTGAGCCCATCTCATGGATATTTAGTGTTCTAAATGGAGTTTCTTAACACGTGTTGCACTTGGGCTAATCCACTTAATGGAGACGATCTTCTGCACTCTCTTAACCAGTTTAGAGAGAACCACCTCTCTAAAATGTAGGCAATAAAGGTCGTTTTTGTTCAATAAATTCGAGAATATAGCAAACTAACACTCGGCACGGTCTCGTACTATAATGTAGGATATAGTATCTCGACTCGCACTGCTAGGAATCCATATTGGCATCCATGTTGAAAGCACAGTATCACACGGAACTCCGAGCAGTGCTGTCATCTGTATGACTTCCGTTACCATGGAGATCAGCTCGAGACAAAAATCTTGGAGAAACACCTCAAATTAGAAGAGATCCTTCGGAGGTAGACTCAAGGGAACATTCAATTCATTTAGATATATATGTAATCTCCTGATAAGGGAGAATACAAGGACTACATGAGCGGAAATACATCCTGTAATATGTGGTATGCCTCACGTGCGGTGGATCACAGTGTACACCTGAGAGGTGTAAAATCCCTACACCATTAATGCGCGAGGTACGACGACTTCAACGGAATAGGCCGAGCAGTTGCGAATGAGTGAATATAGGCATGTTTTGTTCTCTATTAAGAATTAGACTATGCACAATTTCATTGGGTGAGTGAGTGAATAGGGTTTAACGTCGCTTTCAACATTTTTTTTTAGCTATATCACGACGGGCACTTTCATTGGAAAACCACTGTTACTAGATGTGACAATATATAATTGTTGTTATTAACCTGTTAACATGCTCCCGTGTAATGGAACTTGTGACGTCTCAATGTCTGGATTTAGTAACAAAACTGTTTTCAAAGGCTGAGCCGTTCTAAGTGATCCGCGATCGGTCAAATAGCCAATGGAAGATACTCTTGTCCTCAGGATCCGTTAAAGCCACAGCATGATCGATGAACGCTCGCGTTAATCCGTACTCGTAAGATCCTACAGGCGAATTGTAGAAAAGAGAGCACTGACCGGCTATTAATTCATTACGGATATTGAGCTTGCTATTTCAACTGATCATGCACCATGCCAATGAAAGTAAGAACATCCACAAAACACGTGCGCCAAGCTGCCACAATAGTTACTGATGTGTGACATCAGTTACATGACCTGAAGCATACAGTCAACCCAAGCTGCTGTACCACAGTACTGCAAAAGTGGAATTTGGCGTCAACTGGTAGAGCTAGTGATAAATCAATAGTGGGCCCAAATAACTTCCCCTTTTCGTAGAGTGTCTAACAAGCTATACAGCACTAAATATCTTCATCGTGGCCCCAAAATAACATGGTAGATATTCGCGATTTTTGTCAATTCTCAACAGATTTTCTTAAAATAGGGGAATAAAATTACGATTTTTTAGGTCACATAATGTGTGAAATTTCAACGTTGTACGAAAAATGTATTCCCATCCGAAATGTTGGCGAAAACGTTTAGAATAGATTATTTGGTACATACATAGGGTGATCCATCACGATTTCATTTAGGCCACTGTTAATTAATTGTTTGTTTCTCGTAACCTTGCTTGTAAAAATATACAAATATGAAGAAAATGAGCAAGTTTTACTCATGAAAATGTAAATCCCTCAAAATATAGATGAGGGCTGGTTACTGGAAACGAACCATTAATTATCAGCGGCCTTAAGTCGCCCCTTGATTTCAATGAGGGCCCCAGTTTTATAATTTTGGCCATCGAAGGATTGTCAGGTTCGAAGATTCGGCATTTTATACAAACAGAAATAGGAGCATTGCAACACCACATTCATCTTCATACACAAGACTTCCTTTCCACACTAAGAAGTAACCTTGATAGACCAGACCACGGAAAACATTGAAAATCCGTGGTGTAAATTTCATCTACAAACCAGAGACAAACCAATCAGAATCTGCGCAACTCGAACTGTCTGTATGGTGATCTCTTCTCACAGTATAGTTCTCCTAATACGGCGGTGGGTGTGGCCAGATACATAGGACAACCAATCAATAACCTACTCATACGATACATTTAGAAATTCAAATGGATTCGTGGTCAATGGCGTTTTATGTCTAGTTATAATTTCTTTTTAACAGAGCCGGTGTACTGACAAATCAAGGCAAATTCGAATTGTGAACGGAGTGTACAAGTCGACTTGTGTATGAAGATGTATTACTTTATACTATTCACAATCTACACAGGACCGTGTACAGGCAGGGGTCTCCACTTATTTATGAAACGGAAATCGTTTTTCCAGCTGAAGTCTCCGTCTTACAAGTGGACAGTCTCTCATGCGGAAGTGATATTATTCGTTACCTTATCTATGGAAAATTGATAAGTAGGCGACTGCAGAGCCTGTACGTCAATCAACCATGGATAAAGATAATATTCAAGGAAATAAAAAAATATATAATATGAATGTGCAAAATTGGTGACCAGCACCAACATACTTTAAAATATTCGTGCATGCCAACTTTCTAAAATCCAAGGAAATTTCTTACAAACATAATAACGATCGAGTATTAAAAACTTACGACAACATATGAAACATTTCTTCCACTCAATAACAGGCTAAAATCGGTTACAGTCATGTACGTTTCATAAAACTTAGACAGAAGCATGTAAAAGCCAAACAAATACATGCAATATGGAATTGAACAAACTGAGATAAAATAGTTGATTAATAATAAAGCTCGGAAAATCTGTAACAAAACAATTTTGTCTCCTGTAAATTCTTCTGTGAACTACCCACTGACTCGAACCGACATCTCCACATAGGTAGCCCAAAACGTGGACATGATGCACCATTTCAAGTTTGTTCTCTTAACGGCAATCACGAACAAGAGGTTTTCTTCCATAACCTAACCTCCTCATCAGGAACTGATCAACTCTCAGCTCTGGATGTTGCCTACAATTTAGGCCTGATGCACCATTTCAACTGTTTCACTTATGACTTCCCCAATTTCATTTGTACCAATGCATTGTTTTCCATGAATTGTGTACAATACTCTATCGCTTTCTTGTTCCAACATGGTTCATCAAGTATTTCACAAATAATCTTGAATTTCACACACTTCAGTACTTTCTCCCTGGTACTCAAAACTTCAGTGCCATTACATTCAAGTATAAATCCTGATCCGAAGTTTCAGTGATACCACTTATCGACAATGGTGAGTGAGTGAGTGAATATGATTTTCCTTTTCACACCAGGGTAGGGTCCTATTCATTTGAACACCCGCGACCTATCGACAACGAGCATATCTGGTTCAATTGCGAGCATTACAAAGTTGGAAAATGGAGTCACTTTTGTGGGTGATTGTTTCAAAGCAATTCCAGGGAACTTGTATCAGTTGTCTTTACCAGTCCACTAAACCTTCAATCGCTGATTAATTTCAACCCTAACTCGACGTTTCTATCGTCTTCCTTGTTTAGAGGAGCATGCACAACATTTACAAAAGTGAGCAGAACACTGGCAAATAAATTGCTCTTCCACTGATACAACACAGTAAGTGTCTGCTTCCAATAATAATTCCCAGGTTTTAGATCATCCGAGTTCACATCCCTTCAAAATTCCACTGACCATACCAATCAGTCAGACATATCTCCCTTGCTGCTTAAGAACAAGCTTATGGCAACCCTGAGTTAAATCGCAGAGCTTGGGTTCACAGAACTCGAATATACCCCAGCCCTGTAGCTATAGCGTTCCCTTTCCAAAGTAATCTGGAAGTTTTGGGTATCTGCATTCATCACTATCCCCTGAAAACGATCATGAATACAACATTGTTGAATATGGATCTGACAGTTGCTGCGATGGCACAGGATATTAAAGAAATGCTTGGATATCGCTTCCTTCATGGTGAACTCTCATTCAATCTGTGCTTAGTACAGATTATAAGTCATGATTAAATCTCAGCTACATGAACCATGGCTGAATCAATCATGCAAAAATTGTAGTAGCAGGCGAAAGATTGGACTACGCTTTGGAAAATTCAGATCAACTTGATCAACTTGACACATCAAGGATGAATTTTTTTAATATTGTTTACACAGGCACATGAACCATGGTTGGGATCACGATAAGATGTTAGCAGCAGGCAGAAGATTGCACTGTGCATTGCTAAGATTCAGATCAACTTGACAACAGACAAGAAGTCATCAAGGAAATGAAAATTTTTGATCCACACTCTCCCATAATGTTGATAACGCCCTTTCTTTAATATTGTTTAGTATCATTGCACTTAATAGTCTCGACCAGTAATAATATCCATAGTATTGCACTGGATGACTGTGTTTGCCCAATGACCAAACATCTATCCACGGTTTAATCAAGGTCCACATGATTACCCCTATTAGAAGAAATCCACTTCTGTCACCACATGCGATTACTAAATGAGCACTCGTATATCCATCATTATGCAGAACATCACCGATGCCTAGAAACACTTCTCAGGCGACTTCACCCCTCTTGCCACCACATGGGTTCACCAAAGGATCACTCTGTAAGTCTACAGAGATCATTGCAAGGTAATGACCCACATCTCTTGAATGGCCCATATTGAGTGGTTTTGTGTAACGTATACTGTACAAGCATTATTCCAGAAATTTGGTTATTTCAAGTTTTTCCACCAAATCTCCAAGACATGTTCCACTTTTCCCTTCTGTCATAATGTTCTCGAGCTTTGTGTCAACAGCACCACTCTGTGGCCCGTAATATCAGTTTTTCGCCTCATAAATGCACGAAATGCATTGCACATATGTCAGTAGAAACAGTGTCTGATAATAATTGTGCGCAGTTCATGTAATATTTCATGGGATTTGGGTACTGCACCAGAGAACAAAAAGGGACAGTTGATGAACCTTCACAGAAACTCAGTGATTGGCTGGATTTTCTGCCAGTTTGTTTTTCACAAGCCACTGAAAATGCCGGATTTCCATTTAAAAAATCTAAATTGACCAATCAAATGTTTTAAACCTGGATTGGTTCTGCAGCAGTATTCAATCAATCAAACACTGTGAGCACAACTTTGTTTCATGAAGTACTATGTACACTGACGATGACCTCAGCTTGGAGGACAATCACTCAACCGTTACTTTGGCCTCCACATGCATCTCACAACAGGATTCTGCACAATGTGGAATCAACTTGCGACAAGTAACCAACACGAGGTGTGTCCTGTGTCCTTGGTTATGACTGTCACAGCTTAGTCTCTAACCAATGCAAAATACACACTTGATGACCACAGCTTGTGGAAGGATATCTAACAAAGGTTTGGAGTGTATCAGAGAAGGAATCAGGTGGCATCGTTGTTTGTTTCTTCCTGTTCTAAATCCGACGATGGTTCCAATTGTTCTGGCTGACTGAAATCTAACGACTCAAACACCTATAAAAAAAATCAAGAAGATATTAGAATCACTGGGATGATTGTGACGATATTGTGGGTTTCTTCTTTACTAATGTTTTTCTGTAATATTAAATACTTTTTTGTAAATGAATACAGGGAATATGAGCACAACTGCCATTATTCAGGAATGAAAAATAAAACATCCAAAAAGTTTAGAAGCAGTCTACAGAAAGGTTTGAAGAAAGTTGCCTACTGTGAGGCTGTTTCAAAACTTTCCAGAAATTCTTGTATTTCTCGCCAACTCTCTCAAACTTATTCGTTCAGGGAAGCAATTGCAGAATTGTTGCAAATTCTTGAATACCACGTGTTAACAAACTAAGTTACCATCATGCTCACCTGAATAAGGTTGTCCATTCCACTCAGGTACCCATCTTCGTGGTTGCCCAAGGACCAAGGCGTCTTGTGTGTTAACCCTTCCTCCACTGCCAATGTTTTGGCAAAATCTATCATCCAGACTCCAGCCTTACAGCGGTTGTCGAACATGATCAGCAAGGAGCTGCCGATCAGCTGGAAAACAGAATGTCATAGTAAGCTGATAAAACGAAGTATGTTGGGGTGTCTGCAACCTCTGAAGGGGGAAAAGTACCAGAATGTGCTCCAAGAAACAGGCCGGATATCAGTAATTAGCATACATGATTATTCCCTATTCAAGGTATCTCGCATATCAGTCAAACTTTAAATGAATATATTCCATTTAAATTTGGCTATAATTATACGGAAGAATTATACATGATGAGAAGTATAGAATAGTGTCAGTCAAGAGGATACATTACAGACAGTCTGAAAAGTAAACTTTGCTGGAAACATGATATCGTTCTCCATTTGTGTATGAAAATTGATATCTCGAATGATGGGCATATAAAAACGGAGGCACTGCTATCTTGTTGAAGGTGTGTTCCACTCAGTACAGTCGATTGAATGAAATATTTTGAGCTTCTCGAAAAATAAAAGTTTGAAAATGAGGGCTCATTTTAGACATGTATACAAAAAAGATAACTTCAGAGCTATAGATCTCAAGGCTATAGTCACGTTTCTGTTATCTTGGAGAAATAAGCTGTTCAGTAATATGTACAAATATATATATGAACCATGTACATAGTTCTGACAATAAAAACACAAACGCAAGTGAGTGTACGGTAGTCTGGAATGGGGGATGCGTGGCGCTAAAGCCAAACTAATGAGTTGTAAATAAAAGTGAAGAATCTTACCTCGTGTGTTCTAAAAAATTCAGATTTCTCAAAACTATCACGTAATTCAATTAATCTCTTGAGTAAGGACTGTCGGACTTTTTCTTTCCTGTTGATAAATTTTGCCATTATGGCACCAACCTGTCAAAGGTAGAAGTAGAACTGATTCAGAACTGATGGACCATCCCCAATAAAAAAAAATTAAAAAAACAATACATCACGGTTGCAGGTACAAGAATGCTGATTGGTTGATTTGAAATTTTGAAAATGATTTGGCAAATTTGATTGGTTTTGCGGCAGAAATTTGGAGAGAAGCCAGCCATGTATGGTAATTTCTGAAGAGTACAATTGAAAGCTCTATTAAGATAGATACCAACACCTCCTGCACAAGTCCGAATTTAATTTAAATGCGGGAACATTCAATCTTTAAGAATACTCCAGTCGTTGCGAACTGAAAATGCATGTCCATTGTCAAACAACTCCTGCAGAATTTCATCCGAATATGCATAAATTGTCACCATGTCATCAATCTAAATGTAACAGAAATTGAGAAGGAAAATGTAAAAAAAAAATGCGCATTTAAAAGAGAACGAATTCAGTGATCCCCATTTCAAGATGTGTATCTAGGTAAAAGAGAGCAATTCTGACCAACAGACAATACATTTAAGAGAAATGTGTTAATTTGAGACAAGAGGTCGACCATGTTGATGGACAGCTAGATTTATATTTCATATTTCCAATGTGCTTAACCATGCTAATTCAAATAACCAGTTTCAAGGGAATTCTAAACAGGGGAGAGAATTTCCCGTCTTCACATTAAATGGCCATTAAGAGAATCGAAGCAGTGAATGATAGAAATGCCATTAAGAAACCACCCAAAAATAGTTAGGATAATAAATCACACATTTTACCTCTTCACTTGTTTTAACCTTCTTCAAATCTGTTACTGGTGTCTGTCCAGAAACCTGAAAAGAAGTTGATCACTTACAGAACATATATAATTGTGTAACTCTGCAGAATGAGGGACACGAGAAGAGAGCACCCTGTCATACACCTTTAGCATGTTTGAGTATTTGATAAAAATCTCACAAAATAATCAATGTTGGAATGATACGATACGATACGATACGATACGATACGAATTTTATTACGATCAAAGTAAACGTACAGTGATCAAGGGGAAGTAACTCCCAACATAAATGAAACTACTGTCTGTTTGATATTATTTATTGCAGTGGAGACAAAGACAGCACTCACGTCTTGCATCCTAATTAGGATTGCAAAATCTAGCGCTGAAAACAAGTGTCTTGGCTGATATACTTATCCTGCAAAAAGTAGGGACCAAATTGTGCCAATTTAGGTAGGAAGTGATGATTCATATGTGATAGTACCAGTAGAATATAACCAAATACCCGATCCCCACGAGTTTCTATGAACATGCTGGTGCCAGTACTTCACTTTAACCAGTTGTATTTTCATTATTTTGGGATTACACTATCTCAGTATAGTAAGTTGTATTTAGTTCATCAGACATTCTGCCTGAATAGTCAGGTTATTTTAGTTGTTGACGTCCACCTACCCTGATGGCTTCTATTCTAAATCCTAAAGATGCTGTTGAGCTCTCTTGTTCCCTAAACTGAAAACAGAGAGCAAACATACAAAGTTGAAACACGAACAGTAACAAAATGCTAATTTTCCATAAATTAAACGTTTCTCTAACAGCTTATGAACTGTTAAAAGTCAAAGGTCTAACAACACTACATGCTTAGCTACAACATGTACCCGTGTGATAGAAACGGTGGTCTCCAGAAACCAGTGTTCAGTCTCCTATGCTTTAACCAGGGCGGGCCCTGATATCCAAGTGACCATTATCAGATGTCCTTGTCCGGGCTGGGTCAAAGCATAGCAAGCGGACACTCATATCCGAGGGAACACCGTTTCCGTCACACCGGTACTATATTTAGTAATGTGAGGGAATGTCTTTACATCTACATCTAGTGAAAAATGACAGGAAAACAATACTCAGTACCAGAAAATACGCTTCAGCGCAAAAGGGAATAAGTGATCTGCATAAAGCGATTTGCACACAGGCCCATATGCCATCAGCCTAGATAGCGCACCTATACGTTAGAACAACGTTGATATTTGGTTTCGTCCAAAGGTTTATGACAGTCACTTTGCTCAATGCAATAAGGCTGAAAATACGTCAGGCGACTGTAAAACAAAACAGACGACGACGTTGCATCAACTTTCATATCTAAACATTATTCACATATTATCTATCAACGCCAATATTCAATCGATACCGTTGCCTGACGTCTTTTCAGCGATAATAAGCCACATCGTAATTCCAGAGATAACGCATATTACCGTATATTCATGCCAGGCGCGAGACTAAAAGGACAGGTTCACGCACATGCGTTTTTTTCAAGAGGGCCAGCAACGTCGCCATCTTGGGACGCTTACTCGAGCTAAAATTCTAAAATTATTCTAACAACATTTATTGTGCGAATTTCTTGAACGGTTGAACCGGCACTCATACGAAATACATTAGCCTTGCTGGCTCTCGTGAAAAAAACCGCATGGCCTTGAACCTGCTCTTCAGTCTCGCGCCTGACATGAAACTACGGTAATATGCGATACTTCTGGGATAACGATGTGACATATTCAATGAGCAAAATGAGGCATCAGATAATCGACTGAAATGCTTTGAATTCGACTGAAGAAACGGAAACTCGGTCGGTTATTTGTTGATAGCTCGCTTAATACTGGATCGATTCTGACAATCTAAACTTTCCGGAGTAGCTGAAGAGATTCTCTTTTCAAAAATATATAGTTTGATGACAAAAGTATTTTTATTTTTGAGATAGTGGGCAACTGAAATAATCGTGTCGACTTCGCTGAAATTTTTTCTGGACCGACCGACATGCGGTTTTTCTTGTCCGGAAAATTATTGCGTGAACTGACTGAAATACTTTTAGGTTTCCGGAATGCTCTACTTTTTTACGAATAAAATGATATAAAATTTATGCATGTACCTTCTACCGTTTTCCGTAAAAGGGTTCGCTGAAATAAAGCGATTGAGAATCAAGACATTTTCAGCCGAATCGGCGTGACTGGAGCGAATTAAAAACTCGGATTTGAAGACTGACTTCAGAAGAGTCCGAAAATCCGGAATCAGGATCGCGGGTAACTAATAACTTTGTTCACTGATCTAATTCTAACTGTCTTTCCACTCTCGTTAGTCCGTGGGAAGGGTGACATTTTCCCATCTTCTAAACACTGAAGTAAATGTTTTCTTAGAGTATGTGGATTGAAAGTCAAAGTAGTCTTACCAAGGTAACCGTAAAAACAGAACTCAACTAAGTTAGCTATAGCAAACAATCCACAATCCGACCCATTGTCTTGTTGCTGAACACTTGGAATTGTAACAGCAATTTTTTCGCGACTCTTCCCATGAGCTGCAGAAGTTGAATCTTAAGGGAAGTTGTCAACGGATTCCCTGATTTCAAACTGTCTAATAAATATACCTAATTGTCCTTATCTTTCAGACAGGCTACCCAATGATCCCTACCAGTGTGATGAATCTGACCAGCCGGCCCATCTACATAAGAGAACGGAGAACTATTAACCCATCGACCTTCATCCTTTTGAAACGGAGCCTTACCATCAGTTTCCTCTAAACCCTGAACAAATGGGAACTGCTTTTTCAAAAGTGACTGAACATCGGACATAATATTGGAACATAACCACTCATTGTTTTCAATGATTTCCTTATGTTTCACTTTCAAACCCCTAACCCAAAACCTCATCGTCAACAAATTCCTCTTCCACATCTGAAATAATATTCACGTCAAAAACGTTTCAGGGCTTCGTGTTTAGAATTAAGTACGGTTGCAATATAATACAATATAAAATGTGACAGTTTACGTGAGCTAAAAATCACTCTCGTGACATGAATTTACGTGAGTGTTTGCGTGCAGGTGAGCTATCACTCACGCCAAACACGAAGCCCTGCCGTTTGCCTCGGAAGCTAAGCCCTTAACATCTACACTAGAATCAACCATTACCTCAGAAACTATGTCCTTTTCAACTTTGACCTTTTTAGCCATACTGCCTATGTCTGCCGAAATAGCTGAATCATTGTGCTAACGGATTAGCGGTTTGGGATTAAAACTTAATTAACTGTTCACCAGTCTGGGCTGTGAAATATCAAGAAGTCAGTAAGTGAACAAAACTCACAATGATAAAATTCATTTTAGTTCATATAAATTATAATAATTACTGAAAACAAAATATGTATATTCCTGGTCATTTTTCAGGTACAAGAAGGTACATGCATAAATATATGTATTTAAAATTACTGATCAATTCAAAATTATATTTATACCATAGAAAAATACTATTTCCATTTACATTAAGTTATTACATGACAAACATTCATTTATTTGAAAAATAGGATATTTTTTAAATTTAATTCGACACTTACGACCAACCGACATAACCAATCTTCCTATAAACTTACCCGCGATCCTGATTCCGGATTTTCGGACTCTTCTGAAGTCCGTCTTCAAATCCGAGTTTTAATTTGCTTCAGTCACCCGTTATATCGCCGATTCGGCTGATTTTCAATCGCTTTATTTCAGCGAACCCTTTTACGGAAAACGGTAGAAGGTACATGCATAAATTTTATATCATTTTATTCGTAAAAGAGTAGAGCATTCCGGAAACCTAAAAGTATTTCAGTCAGTTCACGCAATAATTTTCCGGACAAGAAAAACCGCATGTCGGTGGTCCAGAATAAATTTCAGCGAAGTCGACACGATTATTTCAGTTGCCCACTATCTCAAAAATAAAAATACTTTTGTCATCAAACTATATATGTTTGAAAAGAGAATCTCTTCAGCTACTCCGGAAAGTTTAGATTGTCAGAATCGAACCAGTATTAAGCGAGCTATCAACAAATAACCGACCGAGTTTCCGTTTCTTCAGTCGAATTCAAAGCATTTCAGCCGAATACGCCGACCCGCAAAATGACCGTTATAAAAAGTTAGAGTGAAGCCTAACATCAACCTTGTTGTAATGGTTGTGTGTTATCCAGGATGGTCATGATCATTATATTCAACATCTGGTATTCCCCCCTCCCCCTCCTCCCCCCCGACAAAAAACCAAAAACACAATGGCATCACAATGATTTGTGGGACACGGAATGTTAAATACAGACTGGGTCGTTTCAGCAGAACTCACTTGCATATATCGTAGTTTGGTTATAGCCCTTTGTTCATGTTCCTCCTCAGTGGGGGCGCATGGGTCCAGGCGAATCATCTTTTCGTATAAATCTTTTCGGATGACGGGATTTTTCACTTCAGCTTCTAGAAACGTTCTGAATAAATAAGCAAATAGTTTTATAACTATGATTGCTGTTCCCTTTCACGCTCGAATACAGCTCTGGAGCCAAACGGTCCACCAGCAGCTGGATGAACAAAGGCTGAATGTTCAGCTGGAATAGATTAGCATTGTTATTGTTTGTGGCAAACTCTGCAAACAGGAGCCGCCGGGTATATTCTCAATAACGAGGAGTATCAAATCCTGGGACAGAACATCTAGATGATGCCGTATCTTCCAGATATTCCGTTCCAGGATTTTAACCTCAGAGTAGGGAATGGCTTAACTCCAGATCTGATGAGCCGAGTTGGAGCATGGAGTTGACAGTTTGTGCTTCTTCCCTAATCGTGCCTAGGATTTTAACCTCAGAGTAGGGAATGGCTTAACTCCAGATCTGATGAGCCGAGTTGGAGCATGGAGTTGACAGTTTGTGCTTCTTCCCTAATCGTGCCTAGGATTTTAACCTCAGAGTAGGGAATGGCTTAACTCCAGATCTGATGAGCCGAGTTGGAGCATGGAGTTGACAGTTTGTGCTTCTTCCCTAATCGTGCCTAGGATTTTAACCTCAGAGTAGGGAATGGCTTAACTCCAGATCTGATGAGCCGAGTTGGAGCATGGAGTTGACAGTTTGTGCTTCTTCCCTAATCGTGCCTAGGATTTTAACCTCAGAGTAGGGAATGGCTGGACTCCAGATCTGATGAGCCGAGTTGGAGCATGGAGTTGACAGTTTGTGCTTCTTCCCTAATCGTGCCTAGGATTTTAACCTCAGAGTAGGGAATGGCTTAACTCCAGATCTGATGAGCAGAGTTGGAGCATGGAGTTGACAGTTTGTGCTTCTTCCCTAATCGTGCCTAGGATTTTAACCTCAGAGTAGGGAATGGCTTGACTCCAGATCTGATGAGCCGAGTTGGAGCATGGAGTTGACAGTTTGTGCTTCTTCCCTAATCGTGCCTAGGATTTTAACCTCAGAGTAGGGAATGGCTTGACTCCAGATCTGATGAGCCGAGTTGGAGCATGGAGTTGACAGTTTGTGCTTCTTCCCTAATCGTGCCTAGGATTTTAACCTCAGAGTAGGGAATGGCTTGACTCCAGATCTGATGAGCCGAGTTGGAGAATGGAGTTGACAGTTTGTACTTCTTCCCTAATCGTGCCTAGGATTTTAACCTCAGAGTAGGGAATGGCTGGACTCCAGATCTGATAAACCGAGTTGGAGCATGGAGTTGACAGTTTGTGCTTCTTCCCTAATCGTGCCTAGACTCACTGTTGTACCCCGCAGACAGGCCATTGTTCTCCTTTGTCTAGTCAGTCTTACTTAAAAGTGGATCAGATTTTTTTTTCAACGTTGTAGATGGAAGACAAGGATACATACCTACACCCCATCTTTATATCCATAATATGGGGATCGTGAAAATGACGTAGGAGGTCCTCCATCTCTATAAAGACTAACCTCGTGTAAAGGAGAATAACATAGAGAAAGATTGCAGTTTGAGGTCAAGATCCTTTAAAACTTTCTCGTCCAATTCTATTGTGTGGCATAAAAAAATGAATATTTTTACAAATTGATGAACTGCAGATCAACAACATCAATATTGACAAATTTTGCTGAAAGCGAATGAGAAGAGAAACGAGTTTTCAAAACCGAAGATACACAAGAATCAAACCTCTATACTTAGAAAAAATTTCTGAAACTAAATCAATACACATTTTATGTTGCCGTGGAGATATATGAAACTACTGCATGTGATGATTCGTCTATGAGCAAAAGATGTCACAAAAAGCAGATTCAATGTTGAAGAAAGGATACAGTCTCCGTGATATTCTACCTCTCTGTAGAAGGTAGGAACCAAATCTCTGGCAGCATCGTTCATCAATGCTTGGTACGCTTTCACTTCGCTGTTGTCCTTCATTAAACGCTTCTTCCAAATCGTGTCTGGACCGGCTGGGGCGAAAGATCCTGTGTGTCAACAGGAAGAAGGCGAAAATGAACAATAGAACTCCAGTTCAGATAACACTAATACCACTTCCTGGCAATGACCTCTCTTACATGTACAACAAACATTTAATCAGGCCACAAACAACTAAAATTCATCATTGGTATAAATATTCTAACAATTGTTTAGAACCATAGCTTTAACGGTGCAGGCTGTATATTCTAGAGTAATCAAGCTGCATAGTCAGTCAAAACAGCGATCCTCCTTCCCCTGCATATCGCTCTTCATTGTCGCGAGTTGAGTATGAGGTAAACCCCAAGAGCGAAATGTCAACCGTTTTAGTACTGAATAAGTAATTGTCTGTTATAATAGTTTCTTACACCATTTCGATATGCTTTCACACCTGGAACGACCACGTGAGATGATAACTTTACAAAATGGTGACAGTAAAATGACGGGCATTGGATCTCGGACTCGTGAGATTTCCCGTACAACAGTAAAATTGGTCAGCTTGAGAGGACTGAAATCGCACACCTCTATCGAAAGCGATAATCAATCCACATTCAACAGCTGTACGCGTGATATTATGTCCAACGCTTTTTCAGGCATCCTAGGGATGCCTTATGTGTTCGTCAGTTTTTTTTTCTTCTTCCGCTTCTTCTTTTTCCCACTTTTCTTTTCCGTCGGATAACTTTTGAATGCCTTTGTCAGTCAACTTCAAATTTGTGGTGAATATTGGTCCTGCCTAGGGGAAGACACATTGTTTTTCCGTCCGATAACTTCCGAATGCCGTCGTCAATCAACTTCAAATTTGTCATGCAAATTGCTCCTGTCTAGAGGAAGACACCTATTGTTTTTCAGCTCTGTTCGAAATTGGATACTTTTTTTCAACAATTTCTATTATATGCCAATTCCATCTGGACCTATGGTAAATAGTGAGGTGGCGTAGGGCCATATTTTGGGAAGATCGTGACACGCTGGACCAAAGCACCAAACTTGGCACACCCATCACTTGAGACATATAGAACAATATCAGAAGGGGTGCCCGTTGCTCTGGGCTGTGTGATGCCCTCTGGCCCCCCAAAAGGGCATCTGAGGGGCGATTTTGTTATTCAAAGAATAGTTAGCCTCCCAACAGCTTCGTTATTTTTATTATCCTTTAGGCTGGGAAGTTGAAACTTGCCACACTGTATCACTGGTTGAAGCGCTACCAGAAAATGTCACAAAATCCAAGATGGCCGCCATGATGACATCATTTTCCGAAAATAAGCCATTTTGTGGACGATTTGTCATACCAATTTTCCCAATTTTTTATTTGGGCAATTTTCGTCGCTGAAACTGCCTGGTTAATTACTAAATAATCATTTATTCGAGAGAAAACAAAACACAATAATTTTGAAGGAATACGAGGAAAACAGAACTTTCCAGTTACACCCTAATGTCATCCATTTTTAATTTACTCCTGGTGCTCTGCTCCGAGTATTATGCTACAGGCTCAAAATAACTTCAGTACCATGAGTGAGTGAGTGAGTAGGATTTAACGTCGTTTTCAACATTGTTTCAGTCATATCACGACGGTGCCTACATGTGCCAGAACACGAGAGTGTCCACAGTTCGTATTATTCTGGACACTGATCAGTCCAGTCAGTACAGCACCCGGTCACCCATCCAAGTATTGACCGAGCTCAACGCTGCTTAACTTCGGTGATCTGACGAGAACCGGTGTGCCCAACGTGATGCGCCGTACCTTCAGTACCATGAGCTATAACTGCGCTAAGTTATAGCTCTCAACATATCCTTATTTTAGAGCACCAGGGAAACGTTCGCTGAGAAGGAAGTGGGGTGGCTGAAACCACCTAACCCAATGAGATTTACATAATCGCCTGTGTAAAAGGAAACAATCGCCCCTTATCCATGTAAAACTTGACAATTCAGCTTTCCATCTCGTAAAATGAAATAAAAGATGGAAATGCTCACGGCTGGCCAGATTAGTTTTGCTGGGTATTCTTGCATTTACCAGGTTTACCCCATGTTGAAGCGTTTACTCAATCAGACGTCCTCGATGCTCATCCATTAACATCCGATGATTTGTTTGTTTGAGCTGATCTGTTCTCACAACTCCCGAGCTAGCGTATCTAATTCCACTTAAGCCGGTGCTAGAGGCCGTGTGGATACTTCATAATCTTCACATGAACCGCTACAATAAAAGCGCGGTTGAGTTACTTAGGCAACGACCGAGAACCCACTGTATTCTCGGGTCTGCATGTTTGGTGCCGAGGGAAGCTTTCCTGTTGAGTCATATGGCTGCTTTTTAGTCGCCAGATGTCGTCAGTTTCTCCCACCTCTTGCTTATCGCTCCAATTTCAATCTTTCTACTTTCAAGTTTGAGAGATAGCTGAATTAACAAGTGTTACACGGGCCGGGGACTCGTGTTTAATTCCACGCGTCTCTGTGTGCTCATTTGTGGCCGCCGTATATAACCACAGTTTTGGACGAAACTTCATCTGAAGAATGTGAGGGTGAACCTAAAAAGAAAAAACTCAAACAGGGCATGTTACGCCTGTTGGAGGCTGGGATTTTTTTCTGGAAGGCCGTGAAATTTTTGAGTCAATAGGCTCTCAAACATTTTCAGTTTAACTAAAGGGGTCCGAGAGAGTGAATAGACACAGGAAAGAGATCGGAAAGTGCATTTAACTCTCATTGAGTGACAGGAACATAAAATAACACGTGTACTTCTATCCATCGCCATTGACATGATTGGGAGAGCTGAGGACGATGTCAGGTCCAGAGGTAGATTGGAGGGAGGGATCTAAAACTACATCTAACATATTCCACTGGGCGCCAAGACCATTACGCATGGTTCAGCACTCGTGCATTACTCTAATTATATGCCGGTTGTGCATGGAAACCGTAAGAAAAATGATACTGAATAGTGAGAATCCTGTGTTCAATTGTTATTGGTGGATTCAGCCCTCGCCTCCTCTTCCAATGAACTTTTTTCTGGTGCTCGCAACTGTACAGAACTAGCACTTTGTGTCTTTATAACAAATCAAATTAGGGTCATTTTATTCCCGAAAAAGAGCATCATGGGTAAACTCAGATTTGACGACACGGTGGTGTAGCTTGAAAATTTTGTTTTTGGAGTATTTTCTTCAAAATTGGTGTATTTTTCTACGTCAAAGAGTCCAATAATATTTTATATCACATCAGATGATTATTTACTAATTCACAAGGCAATTTAGGCGAAGAAAATTGCACAAATAAAATGTTTGAATAATCGATCCGAAAAATCATCAATAAAATGGCCGATTTTTATAATATGACATCACTGTGACATCGTCATAGAGGCCATCTTGAATTCTGTTACATTTTCTGGTAGCACTGGAATCAAAGATATAGTGTGGACAGTTTCAGCTTCCTAGCCTCAAAGATAACGAAACTAATGAAGCTATTGGAAAGCTATCTATTTTTTCATTGATAATATTTCCCCTTAGATGCCCTTTTGGGGGCCAGAGGGCGTCACACGATCCAAAGTAATGGGCACCCCTTCTGATATTGTTCTGTATGCCTCAAGTGATGGACGTGCCAAGTTTGATGCTTTGGTCCAGCGTGTCACGATCTTTTCGCTAAGCCACCTCACTAGTGAGGTGGCTTAGGGCCATATTTTGGGGCGATCGTGACACGCTGGACCAAAGCACCAAATTTGGCACACTCATCATTTGAGGCATATAGAACAATATCAGAAGGGGTGCCCTTTGCTCTGGGCTGTGTGATGCCCTCTGGCCCCCAAAAGGGCATCTGAGAGGCAATATTGTTATTTGAAGAATAGTTAGCCTAGAAACAGCTTCGTTATTTTCATTATCCTTCAGGCTGGGAAGCTGAAACTTGCCACACTGTATCATTGATTCATGCGCTACCGGCAAATGCAACCAAATCCAAGATGGCGGCCATGATGACATCACAGTGACATCATATTCCCAAAATAAGTCATTTTGCGGACGATTTTTCGGACCGATTTTTCCCATTTTTTATTTGTGGAATTTTCTTCACTGAAACTGCCTGGTAAATTAGTAAATAATCATCTCATTTGAGATCAAATACTTTTGAGCACTTTTACGGAGAACAACACATTAATTTTGAAGGAATACGATGAAAACAGAACTTTCTGGTACACCCTATGAATTTACTCATGAAGCTGTGCTCCGAGTTTTATGCAACAGGCTCAAAAATAACATCAGTATTATAAGCTATAACTGCTCTAAGTCACAGCCCTCGACGTTTCTTCATTTTGGAGTATCAGAGAAAAGTTTTTTGAGAAGGGAGAGCCGGGTGGCTGAAACCACCTATACCAATTAGGTTTACATAATCGCATGTGTAAAAGGAAACAATCGCCCCTTATCCTTGTAAAAATTGAAAATTCAGCTTTTCATCTCGTAAAATGGGGGAAAAAGATGGAAATGTCCAAGACTGGAGAGTTTTTTAGGGTATTCTAGCATTTATCAGATTCACCCCATGTTGAGACGTTTACTTCATCAGACGTCCTCGATGCTCATCCATCAAAATCCGATTAGTTATTTCTTTTGAGTTGATCTGTCATCACAGCTCACGAGCTAGCGTATCTAATTCCGCTTAAGGCGTTGCTAGGGGCCGTGGGGATATTAACAGCTGCAATAAAAGCACGGCTGAGATACTAAGGCTACGACCGAGAATCTATTGTATTCTCGGGTCTGCAGGTGAGGTGCCAAGGGAAGCTTTCCTGTTATATGGTTGCTTTTTAGTCGCCAGACGTCAATTTTTCCCACTTCTTGCATATCGCTCCAATTTCAATCTTTCTACTCTTAAGTTCGAGAGAAGAATAGCTGAATTAACAAGTGTTACATGGGCCGGGGACTTGTGTTTAGTTCTATACGTCTCTGTTTGTATATTTGTGGCCGCCGAAAAAAGCCAAAATTATTGGACGAAATGGTACGAACCTTCATCTAAAGAGTGTTGGAGTCAGTGAGGGTGAAACTGAAAAAAACAATCCCAAAAGGGGCATCTAACGCTTGTCGGAGGCCGGGATTTTTTATTGGAAGGCCATCAAATTACGTCAGGATAGCTAACAGAGCTGTATGGCCAGAAAATTAAACGGAGTCTAAAACCAAGAAGGAATCAAAAGAACATTTAACGCCCAATGGAGACCGAGAACATGCAACATACAAGTAAGAGTGAGTGAGTGAATAGAATTTAGCGTGGCTTTCAACAATATCTCGGCTATATCGCGTCGAACCAACTACAAGCACCACCCAGCCAAGTTGCGTTCCTGTTACTTCAAAGAAGAAATCGTTGAAGCAGCATGGAACCATCCACCCTATAAAACACTGAGGACAGCACACAAGACACAGACAGGACGCTTACATGGTGCAATAAAGACAAGTGTTCCTGTTGCTTCTCAGCAAAATGCTTGGAAGCAACAGGAACCCGTACCCACCCAATCACCCGCGCAACATACAAGTAACATGTTGTAGCACTTGTCTATATATTATCATTGAATGGACACAGCTTTCGTCGAATGTTCATGGAACTTTGTCAAGATAGCTGTGGGAATACCAAGTGTGAAAATAGAGGCCCGCAATATTGGGGTTTTTTTTGATCAAAAACCTGTCAAACATTTTCAGGATAACTATATGGATCACAGAGAGTGAATAGACACAGAAAATGGATCGGAAATTGCATTTAACGCCCATTGAGGGACAGGAACATGAAATTAACATTAAAATAACACGTTGACTTCTATCCGTCGCTATTGACATGACCGAGAGTGTTTAGGAGGATTTCAGGTTTAGAGGCGGATTGGGGGAGGGGTCTGAAACTACACCTTATTCCCACTGGGTGACAATACCATTATATTTACACATTTACATGTGCATGTTTCAGGACACGTGCACTACTCCAATTATATGCCGGTTCTGCAGGCACACCCACTAGTAAAATGATACTGAATAGGGAGGATCCTGCGTCAATTGTTACTGTTGGATTCACCTTCAGCCCCTCCCTCCCCCCCCCCTCCGCTCTTCCCAATAAAATTTTCTCTGATGCTCGGAAGTGTTGAGAGCTGGCACCTTGTGTCCATATAGCAAATCATATTAGGGCCATTTAATTCTCGGAGAAGAGCATCATGGGTAAATTCAAAATGGATGGCAGTTATGTTTTTGTCGTATTTTCTTCCAAATTGGTGTATTTTGTCTACGTGAAAGTGCATAATAATATTTTATTTTATATCAGATGATTATTTACTGATTTACAAGGCAATTTGAGCGAAGAAAATGGCACAAATACAAAATTGAAAAATCGATCAGAAAAATCGTCAATAAAATGGCTTATTTTTATAATATGACGTCACTGTGACATCATCATAGAGGCCATCTTCAATTTTGTTACATTTTATTGTAGCGCTGGAACCAAAGATATAATGTGGCCAGTTTCAGCTTACTAGCCTCAAGGATAACGAAAATCATGAAGCTATTGGGAAGCCAACTATTTTTTCAATGATAATATTTTCCCTTAGATGCCCTTTTGGGGGTCAGAGGGCGTCACACGGCCCAGAGCAATGGGCACCCCTTCTGATATTGTTCTGTATGCCTCAAGTGATGGATGTGCCAAGTTTGGTGCTTTGGTCCAGCGTGTCACGATCTTTTTGCTAAGCCACCTCACTAAAGGTGAAATTGCATTTCCAGACTTTTGAAGACCTGAACGGATTCTTTCCACATTGGTATGTGGGTACCTTCCCTCAAGTTATCTTTTGGGAATGTCTTTGTGCCGATTCGCCCATAGGTGGCATAACCGAGGGCCATGTTAAAATTGATTTTCTTAAGTTTTACGTTTTTACTCTCTTCACAAATAATGAATGATGCCTCCTCGGTCGCATTTGATCGACTGTATCTAGTTTGTTCTATTGCATTTACATGTAGTTATCGATCGGCTGAAATTTTTGGCACGTACGGGATTGTGGCTTTCATCAACAAGAATACTCATTGGCTGTCCAGCGATAAGTTATCAGTTTGTTAGATCTACAAGGCGTTGGCGATGAGTAGGCTACGCCGGCGGTAACGACTACCATGGCGTTGCGTACGGCACCAGTGTTAAGAGCGAGAAGAGGTGTCTGCTGTATGTGAGACACATTTTCCAGAATTTGTTTGCAGCAATTGACAGTTGATAATTATTCAATCCCAGGTGGATGGTACCATGAAGAATTGCTAGCATATCGTTGACAGTGATGGTCGGAGTGTTAGGTTAGTACTTCTGGAGACTGTAATTTTTGCAGGACTGCGAGACTTCATTTGCAAGGAAGTCTTCAGCGTTTCTCGACTACGGCGTTACGTTTCGTAACCTGTATCTAATTCCGCTTAACCCGGGGCTAGGGGCCGTAAGAACCCATGTACTTCAAGATCCTCATGATGCCCATATGAACAGTCATAATCAAAGCGTGACTGAGATACATAATTCTCTGGATGATGACTTTACAACGAATATTTTGGATTAAGAATACTGATCAGCGATACGGATTTGATATTTTTGGAAAATCATGATGTCTTGCCGGCATCATTGAAAACTGTTGACCGCTTCTCTCTTGCAGGAAACTATCCTACGTTTATGTATATACTATGATTGTCTTTTTGAAGTTGGTGCTAATACTGTTATATGGAATATGTCCTTGGATTGTGGACGCGGTTATTCTCTAATTTTGACGGTTGAATTATGAATGACGGACAACACGCTTGTAATTCAAAGTTTCTCTGTCTTGCGTGGGTTTATGTAACACTGGGTCAATACAAAAGTGCCAATACATGCATTGGCGTGAATACCATTGTGGAAGTGGCTTCACCAAAACCAGAAATGGGGAAAATAACGACAAGATTGTACAGTGTACCTGACAGTACTATATAATTGCTACAAGCTTTCTGAAACATACTTATTCGAATCTCACGGACATTGAATAAATTCCAGTAAATGTTAAAGTTGTCAAAATCCCTGAGAAAGGGATATATCCCCGAAAGCTTGGAACGGTTATATCGTATTATTACGTACAAAGTTATTGTCGTATTTTGTGCCATTAATCCGTTGACATTGTAAAGATCACATGTGTTTCAAAGTCCTGCGTTCCATGGATGTTTTTGTAACCGGAAACGATGTATGATAGAACTCGAAGGATAATTTATTTTTACAGAAACAATATTGTATCACGGAATATCTTATCAAGAACTTGATTGGTTCATTCAAATTTTCAAAAAGAAAGGCCGCATTTCCATTGACCAGTTGATAAAATTGGAAGAAATCCATGATTTTCATTGGCCAGTTGATAAAATTGGAAGAAAATCCATCCAGTCATATAGTTTTGCATTGTGTCACCAATATATAGTAACTTACTCATTTTAAGCTAAATATTGTGGCATGGATCCTCAATCCTCCGACGAAAGGATATGTGACGTTTATATACCAAAAACTCTCTTGAGTGTGACGGTGTTAAAGTCGATTATTTTTTCCATTTCAAAACATACCAAAAAAGATTTTTCTTGAAGTTTACACACTGAAATATCCCTTTCGAAACAACTGAGATGTTCAGTTGCATAAAAATGAAGATATGATTGATCAAAATGTGCTTCCGGGCTTATTTTGGTATTTTTGGATATTTCCATGAAGGGTTTTCTCCTATAGCAAAAATATGACATCTCAAACCAAAACCATTCGTGCCTCTTTCTAATAAACAAAATTCCTGGTATATTGTGTGACAAAATTATTTTGGTTTGAAGTGTCATATTTTTGCTATAAGAGAAAATCTTCACTGTAAAAGCCTCAAATATACCAAATCAGGCCTGGGAGCACATTTTGATCAATCATATCTCAAATAGTTTATACAACGGAGCATCGCATTTTTTTCGAGGCTGATATTTCAGAATGTAAACTTCTAGAAATATCTCATTTGGCAGGTTTTGGATTGAAAAAAAATCAGTTTGATTACCATCACACACAGGGATTATCAACATTTTCTTTGAATTCGTCTTCAAGAGAAAGAAGATTAAAGAGTCTTGGAGGCTGAAATTTGCATAATTATCAGTGGTTATATCATCTCTTCAAACCAGTGAAATTCGGTTGTTCGCGTAGTCACGCGTGTATGCCCAGTGCTGAGCACGGGGCCAAACGTCGATTTTAACCACGATGGCGATCATAGGGTGTTAGGTTTATGATTAAAATTCCTCTCGATGGTTCAGAATATATGCTAGGAGTTGCAAATCTACCATTTCCTGGAGATATGATAAAAGCTGTTGTTTTCCAACCTTGAATTTTTGAGGCAACATCAGCTCAGGTCGCATTATAGATGACTGATATTATGAAACTGGATGTCAACAGAAACAACGTGACTAAGCAAACACGTTAATTGTATTGATTTCCAAGAACATTTACGTGCAACGAAATAAAACGACCAGATGTCAATCGCCGCTTCGACTGATTCATGAACCGCAGGAGTTTGACAAGATAACAGTTGCACTCTTAATCCTTCGACCAACAGTACACACAGAAAGCAGGGGATTCACACCTTGATTTTAGAAGTATGTGACATGGTGAATCTAACTGGCACTGGATACTAGGTTGCCTAGCAATCTTGTCGATTTGTCAGATTATAATATAATTAATGATACAAATTGTCATATATTGCCAGGTTCGTTATATCGTGCCAGTGTCGTCAGGATGTCGCGTACAGAATAGAAACTCAGCCATGCTTTGACGACACACAGTGATACAGTAGATGAAAAGACCACAGTCGTATCAGAAGTAAAGTGATTCCGCAGAGCCTATACAGGTTGCCTTGACAACATTCTTCAGCAAACGAATGGCTCAGCTTCAGATCACAACACAGTCTACCTTGAAAATGGGAAGATCAAAGACATGGCACAAAAATAGGAGAAATTGAACAGCCGTTTGCTCGTAACGCCGCTCACAATGACGTAAGATTCCCTGTAATCTGATTTCCAACCTAGGATTTACAATGGCTGCTGGAGGACACAAATTGCACAAGAAGAGACAACATTGACGTAATCAACGTTCTATAATCGCAGTTGAAGTAATCAGAGCCAATGCATATTCGGCAATGAAAGATCATCAAAGCTTGTCAGAATAAAGAGCTCTTTTCTGTAAATGAAATCGAATCGGTTCTCTTCGTTTAGGAATTGACAATTCCAGTCCTGTTGATTCTGATATCAACCGAACCACCTCCCTTATTCACGCAGGCGAACGAAATTGTCAGTTGAGAGTAATAATTGATACGGAAACTACATCTAATGCCGGTGTGGAGGTTAAGAATGTCCGGTGGCTGCGAGTGATCGGCCTCTATCTTCTAACTCATCTAGGACACACTGGGGATAAGAGTATTGTCTGTCTTTGGTTGCAATAGAAAAGTATATGAAAAGGGACACCGATCACCAGGACATTCTTATCCATCACACTGGTGAGGAAGTTAAGAAAGTCCGGTGGTTAAGAGTGTCCGGCCCCCATCTTCTAATCCAGCTAGGACACTTTTCTCCACATTGGGGACAAATGTCTGTCCTTGGTTGCAATAGAAAAGGATATGAAAAGGGACACTAATCACTATGACATTCTTATCCATCACCCCGGGTCCATGCAGTAAAAGTTTCTTTGACAACCGCCATCACTTATGGCAGATCATTGTGGTCATTTTGTTTCACGCAGTGCCCAGCTTTACTGTGGCTTAAGCTAGCCTGTAAGAGAACGAATGGCTGCAATGGTCTTCCATACATTGGATCGTATTTGTCAAAGAAAACTTGAACGTATGTGCCCCGTCTAAAAAGGGATCTGACGGATAAAATATACAGACACATACTCTGAAGGGGGCAGAAAGGCCGTTGTCGGAGTCTATGTGTTTGACTTCTTATGTTCTTACTGTGCACTGTTCGAATGTTCTGTCTTCCAAGAATCTTAACATATCGACCCTATTTGTGATTTTATCGAAGATGCATGTACCGGTGCTTTTTGTGAAAACACATTAAGAATACAACTTCAAGTTTGCTGAATCTGGACCGGAAACACGTTCCTGATACATTCGACGAACATACTACGAATTCTACGAAATTTTGATGAACAAGATTACACGATCATTTTCCAAATATCGTCCTGCACTGATAGGGGGTTCTCTCCACCATTCGGTCGCTCCGCCTCCTCGTACCAGCCTTTCCGCGCTTTCGATACACATGTCGCTGAATGTATAAGGCTCATAATGCTTCAGGTGATAATGTGTGGTCTGGCTGGCTGCATCCTCCACCTCACGATGGACGCGGAAATTCTTGTGTGGACGACGGATGAATATTGAACGTCGGATTTATCGCCTGGAATCTAATAATATATCTACAGCGCATGATGATGAATAATCTCTGTCCATTTGTTCTGGCACATTGACAAACTGGTTAATCGACCGTAAATCTGTTGATATATAAGTGCATCATGACATATCGTGTCCATTGATCACTTGAGAATGACAGATTAACCCAGAGGATTGTCCTACTTCTGTGAACGATTGTCAATAAGTCAATGTACGTAACACCACCCATGACAACTCGTACAGAGAGGCGAGTCTCTCCGGTTAATCACCGGTAAGCTGAATCAGTGCACAGGTAAACAATGTCCTAGCTGGACCACGAGCAGGCGTTGATTTAAATAGAATGTAATGAATCAGCAGAAAGATAACGAACCGGAGCTCGTTACTGTGTCTCTCAGTCGTATATACATAAAATAATTCTTATTGAAGACAAATACACGCACGCACACACACACACACTGGGGAGATTACGATGTACATATGACATGGTACTTTATACGGTGAGTGTTACAGCTCTCGCACACTAATGGTTTATTGATCACATATTCTAGAAAAATAAATAAATAAAACACAATCGGTATAAAGTATACCCTGGGTATATATGTCAAAATATATGTAGAAAAATATTAAAGTAGTATTGATGACATATTCCACTTTAATCCGACACTGCCCCACCATTGTTCTGTTCTTTATTGGTTGGTGGAGGCCTAATTTGGATAATTATAAAAATTCTGTTTCAGTCACTTTTTTGCCATGTCTCACATAACACATATTCCAAATATCAAGCAACAAGTGATAATACGATGCTTCGATGCAAGATGGTCGCCAGGGCTTTCGCCAAATCCGAAAATGTGACCTGGTTATGAGACCTACATTCCTTGGGAGTATATTGTGGTGAAATTATGAAGCGATCAGTGAATTTGTACCCAATTCACTGTTTTTGGGGCAATTTCATACTTCAGGACCTATGTTGTCTGCTTTGGAATGTAGAATAACATATAATATAGCCATTTTCCTGGTTCAAATCAGTTATGGACTGAGATCCAGCTTGGACAAATAAATATATCCCATTCACTTAGGTTTAAACGAAGGGCCATAACTCTTGAAAATATAACCGAAAACAGAGAAACTTCACGCTACACACCTATGGGTCACTGACCACATATCATGCGTATTTCATACTTGTTCATACAATATTAACCGAGATCCAGCCCTACAAATCCCAATTCACAATGATTTGAAGAAAAAAGGGCCATAACTCTTGAAAATATAGGCGAAATGTGGAGAAACTTCACGCTGCACAACTACAGGGCACTGATCACATATCCTGCAAATTTCATAATTGTTCATACAATATTCACCGAGATCCAGCCCAGACAAGTTCCAATTCACAAAGATTTGAAGAAAAAAGGGCCATAACTCTTGAAAATATATGCGAAACGCGGAGAAACTTCACGCTGCACAATTACAGGGCACTGATCACATATCCTGCAAATTTCATAATTGTTCATACAATATTCACCGAGATCCAGCCCGGACAAGTTCCAATTCACAAAGATTTGAAGAAAAAAGGGCCATAACTCTTGAAAATATATGCGAAACGCGGAGAAAATTCACGCTGCACAACTACAGGGCACTGACCACACATCCTGCAAATTTCATAATTGTCCATACAATATTAACCGAGATCCAGCCCGGACAAGTCCCAATTCACGGAGAATTCAGGAACAAAGGGCCATAACTCTTCAAAATATAGCGTGGAGAAACTTTACGCTGCACAACTGTGGGTCATTGACCACATATCATGCAAATTTCATACTTGTCCATACAATATTAACCAAGATCCAGCCCGGACAAGTCCCATTCACAGAGATTTCAGAAAAAGGGCCATAACTCTTGAAAATTATACCGGAACTCGGAAAAAACTCCACGCTGCACAACTACGAGCCACTGGTCACATTCCATGCAAGTTTCGATCCTGTCCATCAAATATTAACCGAGATATTGCCCGGACAAGAAATTCGGACGGACAGACGGATGGACAGACGGACGGACGGACAGACGGACGGACACAGCGATCGCTATATGCCCCCCCTCTAGTTAGAGGGGGGGGCATAATAAAAAAATAAATCACTGTGTGTAGAATACACTGAATATATATTACACGCAACATATAAAGGTGATGGGGGAAAGCCGGCGTATTGACAAAAAGTCATACGAACCAACAAATCAATATTCTGACTGCATATCTAAAATGTGACTGTACACTACAAACCGGTAGTGTTTTATTTCTTTACTCATGTGATTAATAAAACATTACTTTCTGTAAATACTGCCTTAGTGCACATTCACGCTCCTAAATTACACATTTCGCTCTCCAAATTTCTTCAGGAGATCAGTTTATAGCTCTCCTCACATTTCCAATTGGCCAGGTCTGCACATGTTCCCTTTCTTTTAGATCGAGTCATGTTCGATATTACAGCCAAAACACTCATACAGAGAACATCAACGTGAGGGTAAACTGGAATGATTTGGTGTTGCTCTAGCACTATAGCAAAATGTGATTTTTATAGGGAATGTCGCATGTGGCCAATGCTACTCTCGGGTTCCTGGTCATATTTCTATAGGCGCAGGTTCACAGGTGAACGTGAATGACAACTCTGTAAAACGAATGACAGTCACAGAGGCGAGGTAAACGGTACGGTGTTCCCACGACCCTTAACACTGGGGTCGTCCGCGAAATTAGACAAGCATACAGTGAATGGAAGTGGACACCACAGTATTCATTCGTCGCCAATATCTATTTGTATCATCAACACTACAACAATGCTTTGTGAGATTAATTGGAATTGTCTTGTTTTTCATATAGGTCCATTCTCACGATGCGATTTGTAGTAACAACTCGGCAGGGGAATCCCCCGATTTGTAGCATGCAATTAATCGCATGAAATAGGACCTGTTCTATTTCATACGACTTGTAGCATGCGACTAAAATCGTACGAGTGTTCTCACGATGCAACTGAGTTGTATGCTACAAGTTGATACTACAAATCCCATCGTGAGAATGGGCCTTATGCAGGCTTCACCAAATCGTGACCTTCGCCTTCTGGGGCTACTGGTACATGTATAACACAAACATTTGGGGGAAAATTCCATGTTTGTCAATCAACCATTCCCGTTGATACGAACACCCAATCCCCGAACTAGAATCAAACACTGGTGAGTTGCAAAAGCTTAATTGGTTGGAATAATGCATTCACCTCAAGAGATTTCTATAGGTCCGCGAGGAGCTCGTGTGGTGCTAGGGGCCGTGTGGTCATATCATCCAATTTGCCACATGAACAGGTACAATAAAAGCGTACCTGAGATACAGCACATATCACGAATCGTTAGATTCTTGGTATGTGCTTTAGAATAGGTTAACCGGAAGACTATACTGTGGAGTCATGTGGCTCTGTCAGTATGTCGGCACCTCTTCCCGCTTCCCTTATATGTGTTGTAAATTTTGCTCAGTACATTACTTACCCGGATGTCCGGCAAGTTGAACCCAGGCGTTCTTCCGATTTTTCAGGAGGGCATCACTAGCTGGAGCTGTCAAGTCTAAGGCATTCTGAAAATATACCATTAAAAGCATATTGAATGCACTTAAGTTTACATAACCCTGAATCACAACACAGGTGACAGCCGCTTAAAATACCTACAAACTGGCGCCTTACTGAAGCTGAAACACCCATTCCTACACTATCCGTACTGACAAGCTATGGGATGCTTCCGCTTCAACCGGGTACTGAGCAATGAATATATGCAGTGCTTTCAGTATTGGCCTGATGGCGAACAGGACAAATTTGTATGCTGGAGTTGTACAAAGACCTATATAGGCCATATATAATTTTCATCATCTGAAGGCCTGTACCTCATCACCCATCATTCATGCATGTCATTCCAGATGAATCAATCCACCTTGGGCTGTCATGGTCCATCAACCTTACGGGACAGTTATGGTCACTGTCTCGTCACTAAACTGGGGCAGATATTTTATAAGTGGCTTAAATCTGCGGCCAGGGGAATGGGGGTTAACGACGAAGAAACACTGATATACAACTATCCTGATACATGATTACATGTCTGACACCTAGTACTTCCCATATATAATCGGACGTCATAGAGAAAGTTAGACGTATTTAAAATTCCTCGCACTATGCCAATCACGGGTTGACCTTGTTGTCTATGTACAAAGCACTCATGTGGCATCAGACCGGAGCCGCATTGTTTAGAAATCTGAGAGTAGATCTTTGTGGATTTTATGAGCTGTGATTTTTCAGCATGATTTCTGATACATCTGATATTTCAAATTGTAGTTGAGGCTTCAAACTGTACTTTCTGTTGTTGATTTAGGCCACTTTGGGCAAAGCATGGTGGATGAAGACATTATAAGTGAGGGGTGAGAAGGTTCTCTGTTTACAAATTGAAAGGCATTCGGTAACACCGGTCAGCTGTCAATGGCGGGAATTTGAAATTTTCATGGTCAACTCCTGTCAAGACTTTTAAAGTTAATGTCCCACAAAGTGAATATTATCATGCCAAGTGGATTTATGCATCGTGAGTCTTGCCATGTATCGATGGAAAGTAAAGTTATCTCCAGGCAATACAACTACGAAGAAATCAGTAAACCATGGCCATCAATTAGCGTAAAGTTTTACATAGATCTAAATAGAGAATAACAGATATCTTGCGGTCATGAAATATATTGCATGCGAGCAAATTCTTCTTTTCTTTTCAGATATGACAGATGCCAAACAAATCAGTAAATACCACAGATTTTCTCGTAGCGCATGAATCAATATATTGTTACAGATCTTGTTAACGCGCTATAATACCAGTTCTATGATTCATACATTATATTATTAACACCAATTCAAACAAACAATAGCCTTCTAGCGCATGCAGTAACAATTTGTTTCAAGCACATTAACCAAAGCAAAAATATGTGCGCCGCAACTTTCATGTATTTTTAAAGTTATTCGGACAAAACGAATACTCTACTTCTAAAACTAGAGAATAGATTTTCCCAAACCTGCTTAACAATAGATACCAGCGGTGAAACTAAACGCGCATGAACGCACTCGATCAGTTTAACTTAAGGCAAACTGCAACGATGAAATTGGGATTGACGCAAACAATGATATAAATCCTCCCATCAGTAACCATGCGGTAACCGCGTAGGCCGTATGAACCCCATGCACTGTTAAACTCATCATGGTGTTCATGTGAACATTCGATATCAAAGCGGAACGGAGATATATCATTCTCTAGAAACGAATTTACAACAAAAATCATATCGTTTAAGACTACGGATTTGATATTTGGAACATAATGAGGTCTTGCCGGCATGATTGCAACCTGTTGACCATTTCTCTCTTGCACAAAACTAACTTCTGGTTACATATACTAGGCATTTTTAATTTGATGATAATGGTGTTATACGAATAAGTTCTTTGGATTATGGACGCGGAAATTCTTTAATGGACGACGGCTGAATATTGAATGACGGACAAGATTGTATTTCATTTGTTGGCCAATATAAGCACTCGCCGAAGCCTCTAGCGTGTCTAGCATATCGATAGTAATAGCTATACTTCAACGAAACAATGAATAAGATATATCGCCATATAATTTCTGCAACACAGAAACTTCAAAGACGGCGATAACTGCGCCAATGGCATTGTAACCTATGGCATTATTCCACGTTAGACTCTTTAGTCTCCAGAACTCTTTAGTTCCGCTAAGAACGGATATAAATTATTAATACCTATATCATTTGAAATGCTGGCTCCTACAATCTCTTCGGTGTCGGAGATTCAAGGGACGTTGGTCCCAGGTGACTTGGTAAAATTAATGCAGCTGATGGCTGATTGAGTATCTGGATTTAATGTTCCTTTTAACAAATTATATCACGACGGTGTTCACAAATGAGAGAGCAGTCTCAATGCTGCCTTGTTATGGTGCTGCCTCACTGAAGGCAGACATGATACTCCAACCAGTCACATTATCCTGACACCGAGTCAACCAGTCCTTGATCTATCCTCGTCATGCTTGAAGGTAACAAATTCCATTTTTGGACTACGTCAGGTACAGCTTGTATATTCCTAAGGAATGTACAATCTCCTTCCCCTCTCGACTTCGCTTATTTAGTTCCTTAACTTCAAACAATTCGATCGATTCTTCTCAAATTTCACCAGGATAAATATGGGTTCGCGCAGATATCGCGTTCCAAAATTGAGGTAAGAAGGTCAAGGTCACTGGGGTCCTAAAATCAGAAATTATTGAAAATTGCATTTTTGTGTGTAAGTGGATATATGAGATGAGGAGGATCAATCCCAAAACAGATTGAGGTCACCAATCGATTACAAATTTGGCCCAAATTCAGAAACCGTCAAAATTCAAATTATCTTATGTTGAAAACATTGTCTTCACTATTATTCCAGTCCAAGGATTTTGATTGTGATCAAACTTCTGGAATAACCCACGCTTATGACAAGCAACTATTGAAGTCGAAAGACACTGAAAATTCGCAGATTTAGTTTTAATAGCGTAGTCCATAATGCCAATTGATAAGTCTTTGGTATGATTCGGCCCGGGGTTGAACCTATGACCTCCCACTTGCGAAAAATGTGTTCCCAAAATACAGCTTTATCTTGTTTTTGATTTCAGTGAGATTTAGCCTTTTGATATCAAAATCAACAGGTTGATTCTTCCATCTTCATGCTAAGGCAGATCCAGGTTTGGGCCAGGGCCCTCGGTGGCCGAGTGGTCTAAGGTGCTTCGCTGGTGACCGCTAGCCTCACACCGCTGAACCGGCACGGGTTCGAGCCCAGCTGGTCCATGTGTGAAAGTTTGTCAGTTACTTGCCGACGGTCGGTGCTTCTCTTCGGGTACTCCGAGTGACAACACCGTTCAGGAATGGGTAGCAAATAGTAGAAATAGTAGTTCTGGGCAAATACCATGTGTGGTGGCTAAGAATGTCACGAGGATTCTGTTCCGTCTCGTACACCATATATGAAGAAACATGTTGTATCTGGTTTAGAAGATAGGAACCGGACACTTTTAGCCACCGGATATTCTTAGCCTCCACGCCGTGGTAGTGAACTGGATCACGGTTGATTGAAATCGTCACATTTCACACAGAATCTAGCAAATGCTACGCCATATGCAGCCCCCTCTAGGATAAGACCTATCAGGAATGGGTAGTAGATATAGGAATGAGAAATAAATAGCTTTGTGCACATCTCAGTGTGATGACTATTATGTCTTGGGGATTATGTCCCTTCTCGTATATTTTTCTATTGCAAATAAAGGACGAACACCTAGATCACTATCGTTGAGAAAAAATGTCGTAGCTGGGTTGGAAGATAGGAATGGGGCACGTTTATCCACCGGACATTGTTCCGGGGTGATAAACTGGGACATGGTTTCAGCGTCTACAGTAGCTTGCTCTGTATGGACTAGTAGTACATGTAAATGGTTCAATTTACATGGTTTGTCCACTGCTTTATTAAATTAAGCAAATCAATGCGTGATTAATGGAACCCATTAGTATCTCGATAAAGTTGTACGTCAAAGGGCTCAAACTCGAGCGTTTCTTATTACAACTGGATAATGATGTCGAGTAATCTACCTTCAGAGAACCTTTGGTGCACCGGATACCGTCTCAATTTAGATACACCGGTTTTAACCTTACGCCAAAATCATACATTGAATGGTCTCAGAAATTGGGGGAAAAACTATATTATGCGATGAAAAGCTAATTTCGTAAGTACTATTCCAAAGAGAGAAGGTAGATATAGCTCCGTGGCCTAATTTGTCTTGCCTATCTATATTACCATAAGACATTCCATATACTCACTGACGGAATTGGAGCCATGAGGCACGGAGGCAGACAACTAGTATACGGTGAACTCGTGAATCAAGCTGCAGCTGGAGTGCGCAATGAATTGTGAGATGTTGGCAGAGAAGGCGGCCAAATTGACCACTAACCAGACCAGAAGTGAGTGAGTGAATAGGACTTAAAGGGGAATGTTATCACTATTTTTGAAAGGCTAAAACCAATAAAAAGCAGTTCCCTGTGGCCTGCTTTATTTTTTAGAATTATTTTCAAAATTTTAGCGATGATGCAATATCCTGAAATACGGCTCCAAAGTGCCTGATTTTTACCCCCAGTAAATCCGCCCGGCGATTACCCTGTGACGTCACACAGTGAAGCGGCCAGAGTCAAACATGGCGGATAACACAGACAGCGGTACAAGCTCTGACACAGATTCCTATTTCAGCGTTAACCACATTGAAGACTGTGACGTTAGAGATTATACAGGTCTTGGAACTGAATAGAATGTAGAGGCAGTAAGCGATCATGAAACTAAAGGAAAAGGAGAATCTATCGAATCATACATTTGAGCCATATACAAGCGAATCTGGGGTCAAACTGGGTCGTCCTGATGTCCGGCCTGTTTCAAGCCTGTGGCAGGCCGTGCCAGGCTGTGGCAGGCCGGTTTAAATACACTGATTACATGCTTTTACACGAACTTACAACTATCTGTGGATCTTACTATAATATTTATACATTTCTGCTTTTATCTGGCATTTTTTTTAGGCATACATCAGTTATTATAATGCACAGGATCGTAAATTTACTCTTCCGTGCTAAAAAACTTCTAAATAATATAGCAAAAAGGAAACTAGGCCGGCTTGGCTTATTGTGGAGGTCACTATAATATATATATTCATTTAAAATCTACAGATAATTTGTTATTGTAAGAGCATACTATGTAGTTATTTACGCCTTTATTTTTATAAGTGTGTGTTTATTGGCATTGTATGGTTCATTATTTTTCATTTCTTACGGGACGGACAGATATACCGTGGCAGGCCGGCTTATTTACATTGCTTACGTGCTTAATTTTATTATGTGTTTGTCAATTATTGTTAGCGATTTGATGCTAAACGGGAGCTAATCCATACCTGTGGATAAGTCCTCTCAAATGAAAACAAAGTTTCAATTCCAAAGGAAGCTATTTGATGTTGAAACAATAACTAACTCACCTGTGGAGAAGCCCAGTTTATTTCTTTTGGACACCCTGTTGCTGAACGCGCGACGTTAAACCTTAATTCTCTCACTCTCCCTCTTGGACACCCTCCCATAAAAAAAATGTTTGCTTCTGTTAGTTTCAGTTACTCTTCCGGTGATCAATTTCAATTCGTTGTATCAAAAAAACATAGAATGTATGTGCTCACATGGAGATACAAAAAGACACCAAATAATCAGGATAAGCTGGTGCCAGAAGCGAATTTCCTATATACGGGAATAAGTTGATTAAAAGTACATTGATTATTACAGTTCAGTTAATTCAGGATTGGCTGTTCGACCACTCCGTGGGACTGATGCAAAATTTCAAGAGTGGAAGATTAAATCTTCGGTAGAAGAGACGATGTAAGCGGTGTGGGCCCAAACATCCAGGAAGATTTACAGTGCTTCTCTGCGGGAACGGTTTGTCGCTTGCCGAGTCCACGAGGTTGGTCGTCCCTGTATAACTCACGCACTCCGGCAGACTGAGGGGTTGTCTATTTTCTCTTTCTGATAAAGATTTATTTGTCTTGATCTTGGAAATAGCTTCTTTCAGTATAGGGGGATATCCCACACATTCTTGCCATCTCTGTTGTTGCATAGCTGTCGTCAGTGAAGTGAGCGAAATAAATGCGAGACCATTTCGTCGGCTTTCCCCACGTGTTTTGCACAAATTTCGTCGAATTTCTCCCCGATGTTTTCCCCGTTTGGCAACGGGTGCAACTTGAATCCATCTCCATTCGTCTTGCTACACCCTCCAACAACACACCGACGAGGTATGATGCCTCCAAAGTACGAGAATACAGTCGAAAAATCGAAAAATATTGGAGCAGATTTTACTTGTTTACTAATGCTAATGCTATGGCGGACCGGTTCACCCTGTGACGTCATGGGTCAAAGGTCACCGCTTTGACAGGCTCGTGGTAGGAACGCGTTTAAATCGCCAAATTTACCGTTTTAAAGTTCGGAGATCGGGGTTAAAACTATATAGTCGATTTCTTACAGTATCAAGGTATATATTAACGTTTACATAGGTCCGGCGATAACATTCCCCTTTAACGTCCCTTACAACATTATTTCAGTCATATCGCGACGAACCAACTAAGCATCACCCAGCCAAGTTGCGTTCCTGCTGCTTCAAAGAAGAACTCTTTGTAGTAACATTGAAAAAGACACCCTCTATCCACACTATAAAACACGGAGGTCCGCATACAGAACACAGGCGGGACGCTTACATGGTGCATTGAAGACAAGTGATATTACAGTATTAGACATCACATGATCAAGTTCCTTGACACAAAGGACTTTTCCCTGGAAAATCTACGACCATTAGCGAGATGCGTCTGCCTGAGATAGTATACTTCACGGAAATCATATCGGTATTTGTTTCTCCCTCGCTGGCTTTATTTTAACTGCCTAAATAAGGAAATTCACTCGACGATCTACGAACCGTAGATAGTTTTTGAAAGTCGTAAAAACAACCATACACGGTTATATCAATATATTTACAAGAAAATGCCATTCGGATTTCAACATTTTATTTCCAGCAGGTTAAAAGCATGCAATCAACCCATTGAGAATAACAACATCGAAGCCGAAATTCTCTGCTCCACAGGTCACAAGTTGGCGCCATTTTAGGATCGCGGTCCAGTTATTTTGATTGCAGGTCAGTGATTTGAGTCAAGACAACTTATGTTTGCCCTGGACAGCAAAAGTCCTTGTCCGCTTATATTTGCTCATAATTCCCAAGCAAACCACTGGTCGATTTGATCTCCGCGAACCCGACAAATTAACGATTCTTATAAGCATCTAAGTCTGCATGTGTTATAAAAGCAGCAAAACGATGGTCCATGGATTCTAGCTAGTTTATTTACACGATGCACACTTCTGGTTGATAACCTTATATGATATTACATTTGGTAATATTTCCACGTTCATTCACATGGCTATAGAAGCATCCGCACCTACTAGACATGCGCGCCTATATATTCCCGGAAGTGCGTAATTCCTCTCGCACAGATGATAATGCAGGCACGTTCTGTTTAATATTTCTGCTTTATTGAAAAGCTAAAGGAGGAACCACAATGGACACGAGTGATCACAACAAAAAACGTTACAGTAGACGATCCGATTGACGTCATAATTCGACCCGGGAAGTATGAAACTAATTGTCTCATGTTAAATAACAAACTATGTGTCAAACATATACTGTTCCGTCTACTTTATTGTTCATGTCATTGCACGCGTCGTCAAAAAGGTCTGTTAAACAATCAAGGACTCGTAACGAACTGCCTATCGCAGGACTGGTTTATATTTAAGAAATAATTCCTTGTTTACTGCGGTAGAACACCTAGAATAGATCGCGCTGCAATAGGATGAGTCAAAGTTTGGTCACGAAGGCCGTCACAATGTGGAGATGTTTCACGAAAAGAAATATATTCTCCTGTATTTAAAACTGGATTCACATCCCTATGCCTGAAAATATCACGTCACAAAATATTGTTGCAGAAACTTATAAAACAGGGCTATTCCACCAAGCGCCTCCACTCAAAGTTTCTCAAATTTGGCGATACATATCGCATGCTGATAGCAAAATACGAACGTAGCGTGCAAGATCTATGGCGCTACGTTTCGTAACTTGTGTCTAATTCCACTTAACCCGGGGCTAGAACCCATGTACTTCAATATCCTCATGGTGCTCATATGAACAGTCAAAATCAAAGCGTGACTGAGATACATCATTCTCTGGATGACGACTTTACAACGATTATCATGGATTAAGAATACTGATCAGCGATACGGATTTTATATTTTTGGAACATCATGATGTCTTGTCGGCATCATTGAAAATTGTTGACCGCTTCTCTCTTGCAGGAAACTAGCCTATGTTTATGTATACTATGATTGTCCTTTTTGAATTTGGTGCCAATACTGTTATATGGAATATGGAATAGGTCTTTGGATTATGGACGCGGATATTCTTTAATGGACGACGGCTGAATTATGAATGACGGATTAGACGCTTGTAATGACAATAAATGTTTTGACCCACCAATTAATCGAAGAAAGCAACACCTGCAAGTCGCGTGCCTGAACTCGACACTGGTTGGAGAGTCCACAGTACGGCAGCTTTAGGTGCGTGATAAAACGCCATAACGATCAAAATGATGCAAGCGTGACCTTTGGTTTCAGAATATATGTGAAATTCTCCCGTCATCCAATGATTGGATTGTGTACAAGAAGATACAGGCAGACGATAAATTTTGATATCCATTTCAATCCTATTACCCTTCTGGGCGAGTTCAACTGGACACGCGAAGAAAATTGTGATGTCATATAATCCACACCGATTGGTTGTGAGGTAGCATCTTCCTATTTTATATGTAATAATGTTATTTGGTAAAACACATGGGGTGTGGTAGAATTGGAAGTACGTTAATGCATGTATAGCCATTTTGTTGACATGGGCCGGAGTCCTCATGTGTATTTGGAAATTGTCAGAATGGATCAAATCCATTCGTCTTATAATTTCAATGCATCGATGGCTATATTCCAGCTGCTTAACAATTTGTTTGGTCAATTCAAATTTTACCAACAGTAGTAATCAGATAACGTGAATCGCTTCAGGAACACTTGGGAAAACACCCAGCCAACCATAGTTCCTGTTAAAGGTCAACCCAAACGCTCTGAGGTCAAAAATAAAAAAAAATAGTCCTTTCGATTCTGAAAATAATGATATTTTTTTCATAATTTTGTGCAGTCTGGTTGGCGAGATATGCCGTTTGAAAGGTGAAAATCGCTCTCCTGTCAATTCCAGCTGTGACGTCACGGAGGGAAGCCGTCTTGTATTCTCTATGTTAAAGCCGTATACCACAGTCGTAAGTAGCTGCTGATTTCTGGAGATTTTCGGAGTATCGGGGCATCATTTGTTAAATATGCCGCGACGTTGTGTAGTGGGAGGTTGCAGTTTTACTACAGATGACGGTGTTAGTATTCATTTGTGGCCTAAAGACGAGAAAATCGCTGCAAATTGGACGAAATTTGTACGCAACACGAGAGTGTGGAAAGAGGGCCCGAGCCAGTACTCGTATAATTTGCTCGGCACATTTTGACAGAAATTAGACATCATTCGAGGACATCTACAGCGTAGCAGTTGAATTCGGGTACAAACCAAAACTAAAGAGAACAGCTATTCCAACTATCAAACCTAAGAACAATCAGAATGTGACGGCAAAGAAATCGGACAAGGAGAATCTATCACGGACATCGGCTGAACGAACCTATAGCCTGCAAGCGAGGTCTCGGGCAGGGAGACGGCTGTACATGGCACTCAACATTGCTCAAGCAGATAGGCCAGTCTGTACTGAAGTCACTGGATCGTCACGCATGAGTGATTTCTATCGTACTACCTTATTCTCACTCTGATCAGTACAGCTCTTAAACTCAGCATTGCCCTCATGATCTGACAGGGACGGTACTTCATATGTCGCTTGCCTGAAAATCAACTCACTAGCTCAGTACAGATTGTTTTTTTCAAAACTATATGGAGTTACTCGTGATCTGTATAGGATTTTATTTCCGAATGAATGAATGAATGGAACATATCAGTTTGTGAGTTCGTTTGAGTTCTTGGCAGATACATGTACGCCCTTCTATGTTCCAGCCACTAGACCACCTTCTTGACCACTCACTGGGCATCGAATCGTCGAGCCGTTCTTTTATGACCCCTTGTGTCTACAAACGTCAATGAGTGGTCAAGAAGGTGGTCATATCGCTATTAAATGAGCAAATCTGGCAAAACTGCAAAACGATTAATACATAAAATGGAAATCTTGTTTGGAAAAGGGGTACAAAACAGCTGCATAATTACGGTAGTTTATGCCGGCAACACAGGACCAACGTTTCGTCGACAAGTTTTCACGTAGTCGGGTAAATGAATTGGCGAGATATGTAAGAAGTGGAAAAAATCTGGCGACAAAAAAGCAATCATGGGAGTCCATAAGAAAGCCTCCCTCGGCACCTCACATTCAGCATAGAAAACGGAGGATTCTAAGACGTTACCTTGGTATCTCAGCCGCACATTTATGGCAGCTGTTCATGTGGAAACTGCGAAGTAACCACATGGCTAGCACCGGCTTACTAGATACGCTAGCTCGGGAGCTGTAATGACAGATCAGCTCAAATAAGCAACTCGTCTGACGCTAATGGATGGGCATCGGGGGCGTCTGATGGAGTAAACGCCTCAACTTGGGGTAAACATGTTGAATGCAGGAATACCCAGAAAAACAAACCTACAATGCTTGACATGGTGTGGTAAATGTTCCACCAAGGCAGTAAACCCACAAAAATCTGTCAATCTTAGATGCACAGAGGGTGGGTCGCGGGGATTGACAGTCCACCGGAAGTATCGGACAGAATTCCCACCCTATAAGTACACACACGGCGAGAAGGAACATCATATAAAAGTGGTATTTGTTGAAAGCACCTATCAATTTTCAATTCTGTGTTATATCTCAGTTCATCATAGCGATAAAATAAATGTTATGTAGATAATTTTCCCAGTTGATAGGAGTTCGCCCATGTGCAAAAATTAAGGGGTTGTTCGGTGATATTGAAACCGCGTGTGCGTGGTGTTTCTTTACATGTCATAGTCATGTCGTGAAGTTCAACTTCCGCTATTGGAGAGGGACATATAAGTGAAGCGAACCTGTGAAACGGAGCATGCGCTGTGGGGAAGTTGATTTTCAAATTGTCCTGTTTATTTGATCCGTGTATGAGCCCGGTCCTCTCGCAACCGGGAAACTTCTTTTCATCAGGGGTGCTACGATTGATAATTTGGGGCTTATGAAATTTTGCCGCATTTCGCCATACACATGAACAATTTTACGTCGAACATTGCAGACTTTCAAAGGCATTTTGGTCGTGTGCCTCCGACTTTAGTGTTTTTGCTTGGATGGTGATGTGTTTGGGGATTGGAGCAAAACATCTTAAAAATTTTCATCGATATAATTATAGATCAAAATGGAGGAAGACGACCTGGAGTGAAGTGCGAGGTTCCGGATTACTAAGTGCGGCCATTGCTGTAACATACCCGTATGCTCTATTTCTACATGCAATCAATGGAATTCGGAACATTCTTGATGACGCAAATCGGAAACCGCAAAATGGATGAACTATTTAACTCAATACCGTGGGTGATCAGAATAAATATCTAACACGAGCACTTGAAGATATGGGTCAGAGCTGAGGACACAAATCCCTTCGCACAGTAAAATAAAATCCTTCCTGTTCAGTCATACACGATGGGAATGCGATGTTACGGTATTACAGAAGCTGAAAGTTAAAGTCTGTCCATTAGTCGTCTAAATGCGATAGATAATAATTATCACAGAGAAGTGGTGGTCAATCTGTAGAATTTAGTTTGTTTTACACGCTGCAGAAAAAAAAGAATTTTCACAAGCTTTAAAGTATTGGGCGAAACAAAAATTCTCTACTCCACGGACTCGCATGATCATGCCAGTTTAGTATCGTGGTCGAGTTATGTTCATTGCAGGTTAGTGATTTGAGCCAAGACAACAAGTTATGTTTGTCCTGGACAGTAAATGTCCATGTCCGCTTATATTTGCCCCAATCTAATTAAAATTAAATCCTATCTGCTCCTTCATTTGGATATGCATATCGACATATACGATTGGGGAGCACCGGTAGGATATTAATTCGTTAAGATTGTATTTGCCCAAGCACACCGCTGATCGATTTGATATTCGCGAACCCAACACATTAGCGATTCTTTTAAGCATGTAAGTCTGCATGTGTACTTGTAAAAGCAGCAAAGCGATGGTTCATACATTCTAGCTAGTTTATGTAAATGATGCACACTTCTAGTTGATAACCTTATAATAGTACATTTGGTGTTTTGTACACATTCATTCACATGGCTACAGAAGCATCCGCACATAGTAGACATGCGCGCCTGTATATTCCCAGAAGTGCGTGATTCCCCTCGCACAGATGACTTGCCATCAGATTATACTGCAGGCATTTCTGGTAAATATTTCCACTCTATTCAAAAGCTTAAGGAGGATCCACAATGGACACAATTAAGTACTCACCACGCAAAACGTTACAGTGAAAGGTCCGATTGACGTCATGATTCGTCCCGGGAAGTATGCAACTACTTCAAGTTGTCTCATGTTAAATAACAAACTATGTCAAAGATATACTGTTTAGTCTGCTTTATTTTTCATCGCACTGCAAGCGTCGTGGAAAAAAACGTCTGTTAAACAAGGATTCTGGGAGAAAAAACTGCATTTCGCGGGACTGGTTTATATTAGGAAATACGTTAATGCATGTAAGGATATTTTGCTGACACGTGCAGATCCTCAGTTTGTAACTGGAAATTGTCAGAATGGATCATAACCATTCCTAACTTCAATGCATCGATGGATAAATTCCAGCTGCTTAACACTTTGATTCAAAGGTCAATTTAAATTTTCAAACAGTAATAATAGGGCAATTTGAATGAGTTGTGGAACAGTTGGAAAAACACACAGCCAACCATAGTTCCTGTTTTTCGCTTGAATGGTGGTGTGTATGGGAATTGGACAAAAACATCTTAAATATTTCCATCGGCATAATTATAGATCAAAATGGAGGAAGACAACTTGAAGTGAAGTACGAGGTTCCGGATTACTAAGTGCGGTCATTGCTGTAATATACCCGTATGCTCTATTTCTACATGCAATCAATGGAATTCGGAACATTCTTGATGACGCAAATCGGAAACCGCAACTAGATGAACAGTTTAACTCAAAACATTGGATGATCAGAATAAATATCTAATACGAGCACTTGAAAATATGGGTCAGAGCTGATGACACAAATCCTTTGCATAATAGAATAAAATCCTTCCGGTTCAATCATACAAGATGAAATGCGATGTTATAGTACTATAAAAGCTGAAAGTTAAAGTATGCCCATTTAATTAGTCGTCTAAATGTGATGGATAATAATTATCACAGAGAAGTAGTGATCAATCTCTAGAATTTAGTTTGTTTTACACGCCTCAGAAAAAAAAGAATTTTTCACGAGCTTTAAAGTAAATATGACTAATTAAAATTGACAGACATCAGTAAAGAAATAAATATATTACTGTCGATATTTCGCTAAAGTTCGTTACATGCTAGACAACGATGTATAGCCTAATTCGGAAAGGGTTTAATCTCCCTTATTCCAAGAGGTGCACTGGTTCAGGAACCTTCAGATAAATAGGAAATGGTCTCACAACTATTTTAAGTAAATAATTAAATAATATTAACTATATGATGTATACCGGAACTATCCGTTCACATGTAAAACATAGATACAGATATTCCCTTTAATAAAATATATGTTCAAACAAATATTCTGCGATAGTTCTCCATGTATTATCTAGAATAATCTCGGGGACCGTTGCGAAAAGCCAAACCGAGGCGATTACTTACCGGAAGCAGGTTTTCATACCTCCGACCTTGAAGAGGGGCAGTGATTCAGGGGAGAGCACATCCTTTCTTGAAAGGGACTGTAGAGTAACGTCGCCAGTAAATATATTTAAAGTTCTTATTCGGTAACAATGGAAATGCTATGCACAATTTATGTAGTATCATAATATGAGGTTATGGGATGAAATGCTTCAGAGCTGACTTAAACCTGAGTAGTCCACATTCAGTTTATATAAAATAAGAAAATTGTTGAACATTTAGTTCACAATGTGGGTACGTACAAATTATACATCGGACATATATCGAGATAGGATGTATGGCTCAATTATTATACTCTCAATTCTAGGGAGGGATGATGGTGCAGGTTGTTTCCTTGACAACCAGTGTGAAGCATGCATGTTAAGCCATGGAATGTCCACAGACTTGCATCACTTTGAGACTGGTTGCTACTCCGGTATATCCATACAGTAGGCAGGTTACGGCTAGCATTCGTTTCGGTTCGTTTCGCTGCCGAAACGGACTGAATTCTAATTCAAATACTGTTGATTGATAATTCGAGCAGCCTAATTGGTTATCACACTTCAGATCGCCTTTCATTGGGTTATGATCGTTCATTCTCCAGGTCTGTGGAGGTTTATTCGGACTCGATATATTCCGCAATGCGGAGAATGAGTCTAGATCCGGACAGAATTTTTAGCCGACGATGAGGACCATGACCGGTATACTGTATGGATATACAGGGGACTCAATATATAGATAGATTCTTTATTGCCATGAATAAGTAAGTATTACTATTATACATAGCGTCACATGTGGCAGATAAAAGGAGGAAACAATTACACATAAAGATACAGGGTACAAGTCTAGCATCAATTTTACTGATACTAATTATTATAATCAGTTTACAATTAACAGGTAAGGTCCGGTTTCGAAATTTCGTAACAAGCGAGTTCATTTCAAGAGCAAAGATTCTGGCCATAAAAAGGTACTTTGTCCCCTAGCTGGTGCATGTGTGAACGTTTATCTGTTACTTGCCAGCGGTGGTTGTCTCTGGGAACTCCGGCTTCCTCCACCATTCAAACTGACTGTCACCATATGAGTGAAACAACCTTGAGTGTAACATTAAACTCTACAGCCCCCCACCAGCATTTAACATGGCCAATATAGAGTTCAGCCCCCCGCGGTTTCTGCCCCCACACTTTCAAATGTGCTCCGACGCCCCTGGACAATGTCGGCATAACAGCTTTTGAATATGTTATAACCTGCAGTAACTGTCACCTAATGTTGACCGACGGCATTTTGGACGCTCTTTGAGATAAGTAATTTCAAGATTGGCAACCTTCAGGGAAATTGTTTGTGCTGTGCAATAAGTCATATTTTCTTACAAAATAGTGAACTCAACCATGCTTCTTGTCGGCCACAGTTCCTTAACGAAACCGGAAGAACTACTTTACCTTTGCATTCGTGTGAAAGGCTGATTTCTTTCTGGGCTCAGATCTCTCAGCTGAAGGCCACAAAGGGAGGAAGGGGAAGATAGAGTCGATTTCCAAAGGTCATATTTGAATCAATACCGGTGCATACATGGACGAGTATGATCTCTTAACACAAGGGCACTGGGTTTGTAATATTTCAGCACGTGCACCTATGTGTGATATTAAAGTGCACAGGTGTGCTCTTGTTACAAGATCCCACAAGTCCATGTATGTACCAGTATTGATACTACAGCAAAACTTTACTCAGACCCTCATAGATGTATATCCAAATATAGTGGAATGTATTCCGAAGTGCACAATACATGGCCTAAAAATACACACAGCATGTGATCTACGCCTGCAGGATTAGAACTAAATCCATACCTTTCCAAACTATTATGTCAAAAATAACTTTTCCTGAGAAATACAAAGATATCCGGCGTGTTAATTCTGTTAATAGGTGGGGTACTCGAACCCAGCCACAGGCCCGCAAAACAAGAGGTTTGGGGGGGGTGGACGGTGGTATTACGGTGACGTGTCGAAATATTGGGTGTCTATATATAACCCCATGCTTTATATAAATCAACATCAAGGCGTGAAACGCACTTTGGGTGAATCGAGAAATAAACGGTTTATCGCCAAACAAAATACATCAGCAGATTCTACAAGTATCACTTTATATATTCCCGTCGTCAAATTAGTAAATTTGTGCAATTTTCTACCTTTGCCGGGCGATTCAAAATCCAACCAGGCTGCCCATCCATCTAGGAACAGCCCGATTATGGCGGGCTTCGTTCTCAATGCTGATTGGTCAGTCGAGACACGCCTCCGGCAAGAGAGGTGACGCACTTATCAGCTGTCGCAATTGACCAATCAGAATTGAGAACGAAGCCCGCCATAATCGGGCTGTTCCTAGATGGATGGACAGTCTGGTTGGATTTTGAATCGCCCGGCAAAGGTAAAAAATTGCACAAATTTACTAATTTGACGACGGGAATATATAAAGTGATACTTGTAGAATATGCTGATGTATTTTGTTTGGCGATAAACCGTTTATTTCTCGATTCACCCAAAGTGCGTTTCACGCCTTCATGTTGATTTATATAAAGCATGGGGTTATATATAGAGACCCTATATTTCGACACGTCACCGTAATACCACCGTCCACACCCCCCAAAACTCTTGTTTTGCGGGCCTGTGTTAGTACCCTAATGCAAGGTAAATCTCTTCTGTTCTCAGGTGAGAATGTGGAAACTGTGTAGTCATGGAGACTGGTGTAGAGAGTCTTTGCTGCAGGGAAGTGGCCCCTGCATTACGGAGAATAGAGAAAGAGGGCAAAGCTTGTGTCACATACCTCGATGGGCTCAAGGCCAATTGCCTGAATATTGATGTCCTAGAAGCATCATTTTATGAATATTTGTCCTTGGAGCATGACCCACTGGGTGATGATGAGGAGATTCGTAAGTGAGTATAGCTGTGATTAAGGCCAAACACAACTACATTTCACCTTCATGGTTCTGAAAATGATCTACAGCTTAGCCAGTCAGGTTTTCTAGGTTGAATAAGCACGCATAGTCTTTTAAATGCACCATACCTAATCGCTATCACAATTGAGAAATCAGTCAGTGATGATAATTCAATACACTGAGGTCCAGCCTTATATTTGTGGACTAGGTACACAGGAAGGTAAACAATTTGTATGTACATGTAGCTGAATATAGATTTTCATATTTCAATAATGGTGATGGTGGTTGGAAATGATAATTGGAATTATTATGCTAACAAAACCGGACACTAATATCAGGTAATAGTGCTTTCTTGAGACCATGACATACAGGTATCACATGTTTTATGTCCAACTGTGAAAATCAGGTAACAATTGATGGTTTGTGCTCTGCTAATGGGAAGTTTCCAAGCAGTTCACATACGAGATTTGTCTGTCCTTACACAGTCCTGAACTTTATAACCCCTCCCCCACCACTCCTTATCATTTAGTAAAAGGTGTCACATGTAAATGTCTCAGCCTAGCATTTCAAGATTTCACTTCATTCCAATTCATTGTTCTTTCAGAATGTACAGACATGTGGCCTACTGTCGCTTCACACGCTATATCTGGAAGCTGCTGGGGAAGAAAACAAGAAAAGTCATTCCCTCCTGTACAGTTTCCTTCAGGGGTCTGCACCAATTTCCAGAACCCGCGGCCATGATCCAGTTGGTGAAAAGTTCACCATTCCTAACATCCCTTTTCAGGGCTAACCATTTCTCCGAAATAGATCTTTCAAGCAATGCAAAAAATGAAGATCAAGTTTATTCAGTTATCAAGCGATCAGTTGTATAAAACACAGCCCTTGAATTGGTCACTTGAATACAATAACTAAATGAAAATCATTATATCCCCCACCCTTAGTATCAAGGTCCCTATGACCCACCACCTTCACTCTGGAGCCTCTTAAGATTTAGTAGATCATAATAATCTGCCAATAGTGCTCTGTGCCCCCCCCCATTCTACCCTCTTCAGATTTACATTGTACTCTCGCACGACCACCTCTGTCACAACGCCGTCCTTCGCTGTTAATCCAACGTCCACAATATTGTATTGGGTACTGGCATTGCGTGTTTTGGGGGAAACTTGAACACCGTTGGTTTTAACTTTTGGGCCAACTTGTACTTTGAAATACCTTATCTACAAACGTGATATTTTAACAGGGTTAATATTCTGATAAATGAAATCAATTCAGGTTCTTATACAACAGGCAAGGTCCAGGTAGTGGACCAAAAAAACCCAGCCCAACAAGGAAAGTCTATGACGAATCCGACCTAGAGTTAATCAGTCGACAGTCCGCTCTCCAGCATGCATCCAGTCTACGACTAGACCAGCCTTCAGCTTCTTTTTGGTGTGTCACCCCCTTTGTCACAGCAGCCTGTACCTCCAACCAGTTCTCATGCTCCATGCTCAGCCTCTCAGCCTGTGCCACTACCTGCATTTTAACACCAACTTCAGCAGCTACACAGATCGGAAAATGTTTCCCTATCTCAGCATCCCAGTGCCTCGACCACCTAATCTCATGGAATGAACAACTCAACTGTACCCAAATCTATGTCAAAACTGTATTCAAATCTGTGTCACCTGGCGAGTGAACGACTATTTGATAGTCGAACTGATCAAACGGGTGGTTGAGTGGGTTCAGATTCCTGTTGCTTCAATGCATTTTGCTTGGAAGCAACCTGAACTTGAAAATGTGATGTCTAGCACAGTAATATCACTTGTCTGTATTTCACCATGTAAGCGTCCTGTCTGTGTCTTGTGCGCTGTCCTCATTGTTCTATAGGGTGGACGGAGGGTGTCTGGTTCCATGCTGCTTCAAAGATTTCTTGTCTGAAGTAGCAGGAACACAAATGGGCTGGGTGGTGCTTAGTTGGTTCGTCGTGATATAGCTGAAATATTGTTGAAAGCGACGTTAAATTCTATTCACTCACTCACTCACTCGAACTGATCAAAACTGGTCGATAGAAATAAGGACGACAATTTGCTGTTTATGAGTGTTCAATTTTATCCAATTCTCAGTTTCTCTTAAACATTCATTGAGAATACTACAACCTCCAAATATGATAATTAATTGTTTTTGCTCGTTTCGTTATATTAGATATTCCTGTGTCCACTATATTTTTCTGCAAAGAAGAAACACAAGCTGCCACACAATTGCATAAAGCATATAAAAAATACAGATATGTTACCTTATTATATAATTATTTTGCACATGTATATTATTACGATAATACACATATCCAAACACACTCAATTGTTTCTGAAAATGACAAACCACTTGGATATAAACTTTCCTGGTTTATGTATGGCATATTTTAGCTGATTTGGTAATCTCCTTATATAAGCTTAGAACAGCTAGTGCATACCTACAGCTAAATCCATACTTGTAGCTTATTTCATATGTGATCAACTAACAGTTCATGTAATTAACAATATTATTACATGGTCCAAAGATTAGACTGATATATAGCATACACACTGATACATTGACCCCTAAACTACTAATGATCCTGTGTGTAACACACACATATTGATGTAGACTATATTACATGTTATCTACACATCATGGCCACACGTTTTAAGTAATACGTCATCGAATATCATACACAATGTGCATACACTAACCCCAGCATACACATAAACACAAGCTTGAATTTAAGGCTATGACATCAACCATTTATGATGCGCCCGAAGAAAAGTTAAATTGAGGCATGTGCTGGTGAAAGGGAGGTAACTTTTATGGTAATGATTCTCCGCTGTCACTGAGTTACTACCCCTAATATTACAGTGAATCTCTCATTGCATGCCTGCTGATAAAGATAATTTTGTTTTTATCTTCCCAATGCTGCAACGCAGTATGAACATACACAAATGCTCTATAATTGCGCATGCATAAACCTATTACACAATTTTAACTTTCCAGAGATAGGCATATCATTTGACTGATCCACCTGTGGTAATATAGCTATGTTAATGGAAGAAAATCCTCACAAGATAGTTGCTGCTTATGTATACTCATTCACACCAAATGTTCTGCTTACCCCAAGAAAATATTGTCCATTAGCACATGAGGAATATAATACATCTAGCATTCTACCACTGTATGCATTAATGCTCGTGTATATAATTTGTAACGACATACTTATTTGCATGAATTTGAACCCTTGCTGTCTATTTATATTTCCATACGCTCATAGTCCGAAGTCAATATTATCTACTTAACTTGCTAAAACTTTAGAGCTGGTATAATTATTACTTGCTATTATTTTTCTATTATATACAAATGAACGCCGGTCGAGCAGCCTCAGTGCTCGTCTAGCTGATGCAGCCTCATGCCAAACGACCCATATTATGGTCAACACTGTGCCACCTTTTGCTTTTGTTGTCTATATGTTTTATTATTCTCCTTCAATTGAAATCTCGTAAATTTGCTAAATCTAGTTATAATGCCGTTAAAAATGTCACATGTACTACAGAACCTCAGAAAATGGAGTGGAACTTACTGTTGAACGCCAGGCTATTTGTACCAATGTTTTAAGATCAGTTTTTTTGATTGATATTCTGGAACAAAAATGAACCTGTATTTGATATGGATAGCTGTCTTGTATCGTACAGAATATCAATCGGACGCTTTAACTCACGAAGTTAGCGGCTCCGTGGTACCATTTCCAGATTTCGACACAGTCTTTTATTTTTTTTTATTTTGACTTTTTGGAGTGCCTCACAACAAAGGTCAAGTGTTCAATAGTATGTTTCGGGCTCTTTGCTCTCCAATCTAAATATCCCAGTGTAAACAGATGTATTATCCTTTCTTTTTTACTAACAGTTTGTGGCGACATTGAAACCAATCCATGTCCTGAAAACGGAAATAATAAACACGGCCTTCAAATTCTTCACTTAAATATAAGGACCATGCGTAATAAATTATCATTTATTGATGTTCTGTCGAAATATTTTGATATAATGTGTTTCACGGTACAAAACTTGACTACACCTTAACTAATAACGATTTACAAAAAGAAGGTTTCAGTGAACCATTTCATAAAGATCGCAGTCCGGACCACTTATCTCCTTGAGGTGGAATGTTGGTATACACAGCAACGCGTATTAACCTTATCCGGCCTGGGCTTTTTGGGAAATGTTGTGGTCTTGGGGGTGGGTCCGAAATGCCCCCTCCCCCTAATTATTTTTCTTACCCCTTGAGGTAGGGAGCTGAAACTAACCACATTATATTTTGGGCCAAGTAGCTCTACCAGAAAATCCAAGGTGACCGCTTTGATGACGTCGCAGAGACGTCATTTTTGAAAAACGACATTTTTGGTCGACTTTTCAGTCAGATTTTCCGATTTTTTTATTTCCGCAATTTCTCCGCAAAAACTGCATGATAAATTAGTAAATATTACTGTGATGTGAAATGAAATAGTTTTTGTCCGTTTTCATCGCGGAAAAAGCAGACATTTTGAAGAAATATCACAAAACATCACTTTTCTGGGACCCGTAAATAGGCTCAAATGACCCCAATATGATAAACTATAAAGTGTCACAGAGTTTCAGCTCTCCATTTTTTGTCGTTCCGGAGATGGCGCAAAAAGTTTGGTAGGGGGCATGTCACTCCCTCCGCCCCCCAGGGCCAGGTAGGGTTAAGTGTAATCGACTGCCAGATCTTAAAAAAAGAGATTTTGATACAATGTGGCTTAAAATTCAATTAACCAATAACGTTATTCTATTAAATATATGGTATATTGTTCCGAAAAGCTCAGAATCTATATACCAAGCTTTTGAAGAAATGATGGAAAATGCATTAGATACCAACGTAAACCTAGTCCTACTTGGTGATCTTAATGATGACCACTTGCACGGCAATTTTCGCTTCTTGTCTGAAATGTCTCAGAGATGTAGTATTCATAACATAACATCTGAACCTACTTGAGTAACTGAATGTTCCGCAACTTTATTGGACCCAATTGTTATTACTGCCAATGTTAGTATACACGATTGTGGTATCATTAATGTTGGCCGGAATATTAGTGACCATGATGCTACGTATGTAGATTTATCAATCAGCTATGACATACGGTATGCATATAAACGCAAAATCTGGATATGTAACGCAGATGATTACGAAAAATTCAATTTGCTGTTAAACGAAATTGACTGGAAGACTTTCCTTTCTTCCTGTATAGACATAAATGTA